>JASANB010000378.1:0-15914 GCA_030248155.1 Sabatieria punctata
CCAAAACTGTATCTAATATGTCTGTCGGTCGCTTGTTATCTTCTGTGTATGTCCTCGCCGTCTCGCTAGTTGGCTACACGCAATCGCGGTGTGTCTTCTCAAGCTAGCAGATAGACTTTACCGGCGGCCAATACACATCTATAACAAATGCCGGCCGAACAGAACATTAAATACAGTTGGATAGAATGGTCGGGCCGACCGCACGCCAGCGCACACAGAGAGAAGAGTGAAGTGTGTAGGTGCAGCTCGGGGTGCGCTCGGCCTCGCGCCTTTGTCTCTTTGTTCGCTGCCACATCCGTTCCCAGCCACTTGACCTGGTTGGCGCCAACGGACACAATGCACACATAAAACTAGCGCAGGCAATAACACAGAGAAAGCCGGCCCACTAACACAGCACTAATACACATGCCTAGACACATCAGTATCCTACTGTTTATAGTTTTCCTTTTAACTAAAAACGGACCCCACAAATAGAAAATTCGGAATGCCTGCAAAGCTTTGATGCATACCACCTTTATTATATATAACCCTGAAAATTATCTCAAAAACACCGAAAACTACCATTTTCTTTCTTCCTCAGCTCCCCTCGACAGCATTTTTTCAATTGATAAGTACTCCAAAACGAATGAACGAATTTCACTCAAATCTTCACCAAAAGATAGAGAAAACTTCAATCTACAATGTCTCCAAATATTAGAGCAATCGGTCCAGAAATATACAACTTATGCTAAAAAGCATAGCCCAAAAAATAGCATTTTCTTCAATTTTGTCCAAAATCCGACATAAATATCTTTAGAGCTTTCTCATCGCAGCTTGCTGTGTACCGTTGGAAAGAACAGCCTTTTCTCATTCATAATATGCAATCCCCACCTTTGTACGTTTACTTTTACTACAGTTATGAGCTAAATACGGCAAAAAGTCCAAAAAATTTTTTTTTCGAATTTTCGCCCAAAAATGATAAAATCTTGTTTATATTGCGTCCTTACATCCTGACAAATTTTGAGCCAAATCGCAAAACTTCTTACCCACATTATCATGACCTGAACACAGGGTCTCATAACCAAGAAAAACCGACTCTTACTATTTTTCAATGTTTCATAACTTTTGATCCCGGAGTCGAAGAAACGTCTACGACCCTTAGTTTCAAACTGCAATCATTCCTTGACAAAACCTAAAAGTCCCAGAGCTCCAGACCTTCCCCAGATCGCGCAATCCTCTTCCCCGCTTCAAAAATCAAAAAGTAAAAAAATTAGAAAAAAGTGTCCAAAATTTGAATATTTTTAGTGCTTCAATCGGCCATAACTTTTGATCCCGGGTTAGTACCCAATTCTACCACACGTACTCATAAACTATACACTTTGCTTATCAAAACGCAACAGCTCCCATCCTTGGGAACCTTTCCACATTTAGTGCGTTTTACTGGCAATTTTCAAAAATAAAAAAAAATTTAACTCAAAAACGAAAAACAATATCCAAAAACCGACCAATAGAAAATTCAGAATTTTTGCAAACTTTTGATGTATAACACGTTACTATGTTACCGCGAGAAGTACCTTAAAAACGCCGAAAACCACCATTTTGTTTTTTCGCCAGCCCCCACCCTCGAGAGCATTTTTTCAAAAAACCAGTGCTCGAAAACGAATCAATCAATTTCGCTCAAAACTTCACCAAAAGATAGAAAAAACTTCAAATTACAATACCTGCAAATATTAGAGGAATCGGTCCACAAACAGAAAAGTTACGCTAAAAAGTACGGCCGAAAAAATACCCTTTTTTGGCACTTTTTTTTTCAAATTTGGTCAAACTCCAATATAATAAGAGAAGCGCATTTGCTCCCTCTTCGAATGCTACGAAAACAATTTTTAGTATGGACCGCGGTAACAATAACTACACCGGGAAAGCGCAAACGCGCTTCCCTTAATAGACTTCCTCTGGTAATAAACATTTGACTAAATTTTTACAGGAAAGCGCGTCTTGCCTGTCAAAAACAGATGTACTGTACATACAAAACTGCAATTCTTTGATGGCAGCAGTTTATCATTAAGCCTCAAGTAAATCTAAAAAACCTTTATTATATAGTTAACAGCATACTGTAGAGCCAAAAAAGCTTATCAGTGAAATTTCTGAATGTTTCTGAGATTACGCATTACGCATACACAATACGCAAAATACGCATTAGTTTTTGCAATGCGTATACGCAAACTCATACGCATTTGTAATTGGAATGCGTATACACATACGCATACGCATACGCATTTGAAAAAGCCGGTATTAAACAACACTAGTTCAGAGACTGACTCTTAATTGCCATTCTATTTGTGATCTTGTGACTACGCTAGCAGCAACCTCCCAGTTCCTCCAAAGTGGAGAGTCAGGTTGCTCATCGACAGAGAAATTAGGTTCAGTGGTGCTGCCAGGAAAGTGAACTTGCAGAGGATGGTCTAAGCTCTCCTCCAGGCTAGAAGTATATTGTCCTGCAACAACAAAAGAACATGGACACTATTGCAACAAAAACCATAATATAGCATAACTAAACAATAAATTATGCAATTAAATCGAAAAAGTAACTTAAAAGGTTTACAGGTTTATTACAACGCACATGAACACCGGAAAGGGCCACATGCGAGACAATCACCGGGGTCGAACCCCTACTATGTGTCCAACGCTGGGTGCATGGCAGGCAAAGTTGCCACAGACGCAGACAAAGACTTATGCTTAACTTATGCAACTTAGGAACTAACGCAATTGCAAGTTATTTCAGTTGAATATAACTGTATTCGCTTAATTAGTTGACTTTAGTTTGTCAACATTTCCTAAGTTGCAGTTCATCCAAAACGCGCTCCCGATTTCTGAAAATCGCCAAAAACCGCCAGAGTATGGAACTGTTTTGGTTAGACGATTTTCTAGATTACATGTACTCATACCAGGGATGGATATTTTTCCGAAAAAACCTCGGCCTGTTTTTTCCAGTTTTTTTTTTCGTTTTTTTCCGGTTTTTCTCCTAAACCGCGGAAAAAACTCCAGCCCAACTTCTGAGTACCCTAGCCTGGTTTTATGATTCCTAACGCTTTCTAGCGCCTTCCTGAGTCTTTTCAGAACAGAAATACACGTCTTACATGGATATAAATCACGAAACAGGCATGAAACAGTCCCTTAGGAAAAAAACGGTTTTTTCCGAAAAAAAAACGAAAAAAAAACACTGGAGAAAAACGCAGCTCACATCCCTGACTCATACATGTAAGAGCTCCGGGCCGACCTGGGGGAGGGGTAGGGGTTTTTTCCTCAGGTCGGGGGCGAGGGGCGTTTCGCCCAGAAGGGGGTCCCAAATTTCAAAAAGCTCCAAAACGCCTGGAAATGCGTTTTTAGCACGTTCGTTTCCGGAAGGATGCTAAAGATCACTATTTTAAGCTGCAAAATAGCGTTTTAGAGCTAAAAAGAAGCAAGAAGTGACGAAAAGGGCTTCCAAAAACACCGATTTCTCTTAAATATCAGCAGTGGAAACGCCAAATTCGGTTCCCAAAAGCTTTTCAAGCGAATTTAAGCCAAAATTTAGTGAGCAAGTTTGTTAGTACTGGGAGCCACTACTAGTACTTGTATGTTTTGGTCGGGGGGGGGGGGTCCCTTAACCTGTCTGGGGGGTGAGGGGTGTGGGGTATTTGGCCTTTTCAGCTAGGGGGTAACCCCCAAACCCCCCTAGTACATGTATGCATGTACTTGACACATTTAAAGACACAACAAACTTTATCAAAACTCTTTTTTGCAGGACAGGAGATATTGATACTTTTATGAAGCATTTATGGATCCAAACCAGAAGAAACTATTGTTACGTTGTCCGGCAATTCAAGACTATCATTACAGAATGAAATGAAAAAATTGGTAAATTGAATTGACAACTTTCTTCTATGCAGTATGGTTCCTAAAAAAAATTTACTGAGTAACATACTCAACACTTAGTTATGTTGAATTGCAGTACTGTAAGTACTTTATTGGGTAAACTCGGTACTCGGTAATTTACTGAGTTGTTTACTGAGTAAAAGCTGTAAACTGCAAGCAGGGTTGTATATTTTTCCGAAAAAAACCTCGGCCTGTTTTTTTCCAGTTTTTTTCCGGTTTTTTTCCGGTTTTTTTCCTAAATCGCGGAAAAAAACTCCAGCCCAAGTTCTGAGTATCCTAGGCTGGTTTTATGATTCCTAACGCTTTCTAGCGCCTTCCTCAGTCTTGTTAGACCAGAAATACACCTGTTACATTGATATAAATCACGAAACAGGCATGAAACAGTGCCTGACAGGTTCCATAAATAACGCTATATGCAAATTTTCTTACAGCAGTTTGCATTTTTGTTTTTTCATGCCAAATTTGGTCTTTTTTGTTGTTTTTCTAACAGTTTTGAGTCAGTATGGCCTATTATACATAGCAAAAGTCCATTTTTTTAACGAAAAATGACGTAAATTAGCTATTTTTAGCTTGAGTTTTTTTCCGCGATTTATGTTTTTTTCCGACCCTTAGGAAAAAAACCGGTTTTTTTCCGGAAAAAAACAGTTTTTTTCCGGTGTTTTTTTCCCACCTCACATCCCTGACTGCAAGCACTATGAATTTAAAACTCCATCCTTTTGTTAACCTTTTCAAATAATGTCATGCTTTTGGCAAAAAAGCAGTTGTGCAATGCTATTAAATTACTTTTTCTTGAGGAACAGCAGTGACCATAACAACTCTTAATTTGCCAAACAGGAGAACAGACGAAAAGCTACCGGAGTTTTCCACTTAGTATCCCAGGGGATATAACACGGAAAATCAGCTTTCTCAGTGAAAACATTGCCGCCAGTTAATATCCCAGGGATATTAACTGGACAAAGCCATGGGATATTAACTGGAAACGGCATGGGATTTTAACCGGAACCATGTTTTATCATAGATACAGTATGCATGTGTGAAGAAAATTATTACAAATTTGAGATAAAAATTGCCGCCAAGTAATATCCCATGGGATATAAAGCAGAAGAATGGTCCATGTAATATCCCAGTGGGATATTAAGTGGGGTGGGATACTAAGTGGAAATCTCCGGTAATAGTTTTCAACAGGAAGAGCATACATGGTGCGGTCTACTACTGTGGATCAGGTATACCTGTACCTGTACCTGATTATCAGGTAGATTTGCAATACCCATCTGATACCTACCTGATACCTGATGGGGTACTTTCGAACTGTACCTACCTGATTTTGGGTACTTTTGGTCTGAAACAGGTACAGGTATCAAGTACAAACAAAAGGCATTAAGTAGTAGTTTTAGACAAATTTGTTCATTAAAAACGCGTGTTGTAAAACTAATTCCTCAAAAATGTTCCGCCCTGGTTGGGCCGTGGCCCAACCAGGCCTTTTCAAACCACAAAAACCGCTAATTTCTGCAAATTTTGTACTCACAATGCTTTCTGAAACAGGTTTTGTACGTTAATTCTCAAAATTTTCTCGCCCCTGTTTAACCATGGCTGAACAAAAAAGAAATCTGAAAAAAGGTACACTCCGTTTGCAAAATCCTGGGTAAGCCACTGAGTAGAGGGACATGCTGCTAAAAAGGGTTTACAAGAAGCTTTTCTCTGACTGGCAAAGATCAACTCAACACAACTAGCTTGGTCTGACCAAAGAGCAGACATGGGCAAAGGGGGGCTGAGGGGGTTGCCTCCCCTCAGGCTCTGACTTACCCCCTCAGCCGGCCGCTACACCCCTCAGGAATTTTTTGGCTCCTAATGCAGTTGGTAGCTGAAATATTAAGGCAATGCCTGCATATTGAGTTAAGACATTACACATAGTTGCCTTCTGTCTGGTTTTATCTGCACAAGTGCTCTTGTTTGTTTGCAAGAATGCCTCACAAATAGGGATGGGCAACGTAAATTAAAGTCGGTAATTTATGTAGCGCGTTATTTCTGTTTTACCAGATTTTAAGTTCCGTATTTATAACGTGTTATGGAAATTAAAACGGCTAATTTCTTGCCATAATGCGTTACATAAATTAATTTCCGTAACATCATAACGACTAAGATTCCAGCCATACGTTAATTAATTTTCGTTTTTCTTAAAAATTCGCTAGCAGGTAGTAGCAATCGAATATCGCGAAAAAATCCTAAAAATATGCAATGCAAATATTAAATCTGTGTTTGTTCCATTGAAATTGCTTATTTTGTAACTCTAACTTCACACCAAAAGGAAGTAAAAGAAATGTTCATGTTTTTGTCTGAATTACTGCAGCTGCTGAGGGTAATAGCTGCGCAAAAACTAGCCAACTATGTATTACACACTGTAGTCTACCTACCGAATGAACACTGACGGTTTGTTTGCTTTGTAGTGTTTCCGATCAAATTAAAATTAAGACGCAATTTCTGAGAGAATTGGAAGTGCCTCCCCAAATCGGGTAAGGGTCACATCACCGATTTGCGTCATTTTTATATATGTGAGAGTATATGACGAAAAAATAAGAACCCCAAAGTATGAGCTTCGGTGGACCCACCAGAGCGCCAGGCCCTGCTTCCAAAGAAAAGTTTCGAAAAAACTAGTGCGATATTTGCAATCTACGCCTAAAATTTGCCTTGTGCAACAATTTTTGTTCCAATTCAGCACAAAAAAATTTTCGATTTTGACTTTGAGGGCGAATTTCGACCTAACGGTATGAGTCGATTTCGGCTATATCTTGCATGCATGTAGGGAATTTACTAGGCTATATAATATATGAAAACTGGACCCCGCCTAGGATCCTAATGTATGAAAATTTGGTCAAACGTGTTTGTCGGTGTGGCACAAAATTGGGGTAAAACCGCGTTTTTAGCCTATAACTCCGGTACGGAGCATCCAACCGCACTTTAGATACCATTTTCGAAATCTCCGAGTCTGGCCGCATCTGTTTGAGTGCCAACTTTCATCCTACGAGCAAGCACGAGCTTAAAATCATGTTTTGAAGTTAGAGTACTTTTTCCTTTTTTTCAGCCCGACCACCCCTACTTTGGAGGGGGGCCTGGCGCTCTGGTGGGTCCACCGGAGCTCATACTTTGGGGTTCTTATTTTTTCGTCATATACTCTCACATATATAAAAATGACGCAAATCGGTGATGTGACCCTGACCCGATTTGGGGAGGCTCCCTTATCAAAGGTTAAATCCTCTCAGAAATTGCGTCTTAAATAACAAAATTAAATTGTTTTGACCAAAATCACCAAGTAAATAGCAATTTAATAACAAATTAAATTTCTCGCGATCACTGTCAAACAAATTAAAATCATATTAAATTTCGTAAAATTGGCCTAGAAATTTGATATAAATTTGATATGAATTTTATATAAATTTGCTTGGTTTGGCGGCTTCACTAACCAAAGTCTGGCTACAAAACAATAAGTTCAGCCCAAATATGACCTTGTTCATGCATATAGCAAAGATGCTCATTAAATGCTAATTTGTAGACGATTTTTCGCCATCTGAAGAAAGGTCAACTCGTTTTGAATTGACACGACCCAGGTTTTGAGCTGTTTCCTCAGGAATTTAGTATTGATTTTAGCAAATTTATATTTAATTCATATCAAATAACAAATTTGTATCAAATTAAATTTCAGAATTTGGGTACCAAGCAAATTAATAGCAAGTTATTTTCTTGTGAAGGCTGAGCAAGCAATTTAATAGTTATTTAATTTCAAAATAAATTTACTCGGAAACACTATTGCTTTGTATGTACTGTTATTATACTAGTGGATTTTTATTTTACTATTTACTAAATTTACTACAAATTCTGCCTGTCAATTTAATTTTTATTTTTGTTTTACTACCAGGCAGCTCCCATTTTACTAATTTTTGTTTACTAATAATTCTACTAATTTTACTACCATTTTACTACGATTTTACTAGTCATAACGTGGAATTTTGAATCAATGATCATGCCAAGCTACTGTGAATAATTGATGTTGGTCCAAACATTTGCTAAATTTGATTATGATATGAAGTCCTCCTGAACTGTAGACACAAAAACGTGTGAAATTCGACTGACAAAAGTGCGCCCACACATCTTTTATTGCAAAATTGATCAAGAATTTGGCTGAAATTAACCAAAAACTAGTAAAATAGTAGTAAAATTTTCATTTTACTATTGATGTTCTTTGTTAATTTAATTTAATTTTTACTTTACTATTACCTCTCAATTGTACTTTTTACAATTATTTTACTACTAGTAAAATGCCACTAATATTACTAATTTTTGTTTTACTATACTATAGTAAAATAACAGTATTTGTATGGCAGCACTTATGTATAAGAAGGTGCTAGACTTTGAAATAGCTTCTTTAGTAGTGAAGAAAACTGCACTAACTTCACTTCTCTGTTTGAATGCCTTTTTAATGCACAACACCTACACATGAATTTGTGGTAGCCTGGCTTTTCTGCTAATTTCCTTAAGTAAGTAAGTAAGTAAATTTATTCAATAAAAGCCTGCACACTATTTCTGTCAGAAGAACGAAGGGCGAGCTAGACCGATTTCTGGTTCGAAAACCCTACCACTTCTTATACAGGGAGATATTTAAAAAGTAGCCTTTAAAAACTTATTTAAAAGATATTCGGAGTGTAAAATTCACCGAAATTAACAGGTTTAGCAGTTGTTGTTGTTGTAACTTTTTGTCCTTTTGGACTAGGAGTACCGATGGCAAATATTAGGATTTTCAAATATATATGTATATGTATATGTATATATACAAAGTAGGTTCAAATGTATATGAATACGTATATGTCGTAGGCTGTGAGGGTGACTAGGCTGTGAGGGGACCAGCCTAGGCGGGGAGGGGACGGCGCTCCGGCCTAGGCTCTGAGGGGACAGAGTCTCTAGTCCCTAAACAAAAGAAAGGCAAACAAACCTGAGGCCAAAGCTGTGAAGACCAGTCACATTAAATTAGTTACTTGACTTGACCTAACCAGCGTACCTACGGCTAATTCTTAGCTCTCTTGTCACTTTGTTTTGATTATCTTTTTGCTGGAATAATTGACAAGAAGTTCCACTGAGACAAAGTTACTGTTGTGAATGTGCCTGCGCCGGAATCCGTTCAGACTGCTCCCTCTACACGAATTTCTGTTGGGGCAGCTTACCGAGCTGAGACTTCAAACTCCGGTACCACTATCGGCCCCAGTATCTGCCGCTGCAAGTCCAGTTGTAAAGCTAATGGCGTGTCTGCCCTTGTAGAAAAGCAAACTTATTTTGCAGCACCAAGTGTCAATGTAACAAGTGTGAAAATGTATGGTGAATTGTAGAGTTGTTGTTGTTGTTGTTGTTGTAACTTTTTGTCCGTTCGGACTAGGAGTAGCCAACTGCTATGGAGCAGGAAGAGACACAAGGTCCGGCAGCCTACTTAACAACAACCCTCCCCTTTTTGCTGTCGGTGGGTGCAAGACAGCTAAGATTTGGTCCCCATTTATCTACTTGCCATTGCTGACTTAGTTAGATAGATTTCGGATAAAGCGAGTACAGGGACATGTTTATCATCGAAATTGACCCCTACCTAATCTTTTAAACGCGTTACGGCCACAGAGCTCCGGGGTGTTTGCCTTTCTTCTTATTGTCGGCCAATGTCTTTGGTCCCCTCAGAGCCTAGGCCGGAGCGCCGTCCCCTCCCCGCCTAGGCTGGTCCCCTCACAGCCTAGTCACCCTCACAGCCTACGACATATATATACATATGCAAACAAAAATAGAATTATTGCATATTTTTTCCATCTTTGTATGTTTTCATAAAACTACAGAATTTTGCAAAAAACTAGTTTTTGGTCTGAATTCGCGTGCAACAATATTGCTAAATGAGTTCAAACTACTTTAGCCTTGAGAAAACAGTGAATTCCAAGCACAAAATGTCTTACAAAAGAGAAAACCTATTAGGTTCGCTCTGGTGTAATTTTTCATTTCCATGTGAAATACTTGAAGCTTGGGGCTTGAGCAATAAGAAAATGATTTGCAACGCTTCATTTCCTCACACTACTGCTGCATGCGTATACGCATTTACCCATATCATTTCGCAAAGTACGCATTGCATTTCAGAATGTGTATACGCATACGCATATGCATACACATTTGAATTTCATTACGCAATATTATTACGCATTCTGCCAAAACTTTGCATATTTTTGCGTAATGCGTACTGGGTCTCAAATACAGCTGCCTTTTCGAATGTCTTGCAAAAAGTTTAGTTCTAGTTGTTACCGAATGGTTATTCTGCATGGAGTGGCATATCCAGGGGGTGTAGGGTGGGTAGTATACCCCCTTTGCATTGGAGGTAGGAAGAGAAAGTCTGTCAAAAATAAGCGAAACTAATGAATTATGTACCAAAACTGTCTGTTTTGTGCTCAGAGTCAGAATGCCTTTTTGAAGGCTAAATTATCAAAATTTTCTCGCCCTGGTCGGGCACTACTAAAACTTGTAATTTCTGCTAATTTTAAGCCAGTATAAAACACTTCCAATTCAATCCGTCACCCCGTCAGTAACAAAACGCCATCCAATGGTGGCTTCTATGTCAAACTAAGACTATACATACATGTACTACTGTGGAATACATACAGTGGGGTGCAAAAGTTTAAACGCACCCGGTCAGGTACAAGAAAAAGTGACTTTTCACTTATTTGTTGAAGGTAATTGGCAAGTGTTATACACTGTTGCATAGCTTGAGATGTTGCCAAGAAAATGGCGCAGACTGCGCTGCAATGCGCTGCGTTATAGTAAAGTTACAGCCAGTCTAAGCCGGACTGTCAGAAAAAGGGTTGGCAAAAGTTTAAACGCACTTTAAAAATCCCACAAAATCTGACTCAGATCTTGCAAATAAAAGTTGTACGGACACCTAAATAGTAAATAATAAATAACAAGACAAGTTTGATGCTTTGCCATGATTCAGTTAGCTCTGTTGTTCTCTTTGTCCAATTGGCATGCAGAAGATTGAACCTGCTATGATGCCTTGTATCAACGCGATCTCTAGCACCAGAGTGCCAGTAGCACCTTGACAGATCAAACTTACTGACATCTGCTGATGTATGTTAGAAAGTCTGGCATGCATGAATTTCAAGCTTTTTAGAAGTTAGAAGTCATAAACGTTGGTAATTATGGGCTCAAATCAGATAATTATAGTGAATCTGTTAGGTAATGGCCACATTGTTACGGTTTATGAGGTGAATATCTGACTCAGCTGCCTGGTTTTAAGAAAAATAGCATGAACAAAGACAGCAGAAGCCCTAAGAGGCCAGAGAAGCTGAACACAGTAATATTGGGACCTTTAATATCATAGTCAAACATGAGGGAGCCAAGATTCAGTGTACACCAATGGCAGAAGCATTCACTGAAGCAGCCATAGGTCATCTTAAAATGAACAGATGATGGAATTCCATATCCATGGGATCACACAATGCATTTCAGTTAAAAACGCAAGTTTTTGGAAGCAGGGATGATGTCTGCAGGTCAATCTACCTTCACAGTTGCCGTTAGTGGATTATTGAGGATCATTACTGGATATTCAGTATGCTGGTTATAGTGCTGTTAACTGAGTAAGGTGCCTAAATGGCATGCTCTGGTATTTTTGCACAAGAGAAACAATAGTACATGTAAAAATCATATGAGTTAACGCATGTTTGTTGGTTGCAGTCGCTTACAAACACTGAGAAGGCCCGAATACTAAACCTCAGTGTGACAGGATGTGGAACAGTAATGATCTGTCAACCTAGTATGACTAAAAAATGTTCTGTTTTCGTGGTTCTGTTACCATAAGCCCAATTTTTTAGCCTGATTATCAGTTTCAATGTGTTACACATCCATAAGAAGTTCGAGAGTGTTCAAAGCCATTCGAATTGCAGACTTTGTACACAGACCAGACCATCATGAGCTGTGTTACGATTAATTGCGTTACTGTGCGACTGAATTATTCCAAAGCATCAAAATTGTCCTGTTGTTCATTAATTAGTATTTAGGTATTCTTACAATCGTTGTTTGAAAGAAGTTTCGTCAGATTTTGTAGAATTTTGAAAGTGCGTTTAAACTTTTGCTAACCCTTTTTCTGACAGATTGATTTAGACCGGATATAACTTCACCATAACGCAACCCATTGCAGCGCAGTCTGCACCACCTTTTTGCTAAGATCTCAAGCTATGTAACGGTGTATAACACTTGCCTATTACCTCCAACAAATCAGCGAAAAGTCAGTTTTTCTTGAAGAGGACAAGCTGCGTTTAAACTTTTGCACCCCACTGTATATGTATATGTATATGTTTACGTATTCCTCAGAGAATATGTTTATGTATATGTATTCTGAGGCCACTATGTATTTAAAATACATATTTGAAAATGCATATTGAATTTCTGATGAAATGCTGCATTTTCAAGTCTCAGCCTGCCATCCATAGCATGAAATTACATATTCTTAGGATGCCAATGTTTGAATTTGCTCCAGTGGAAGAAAAACCACAGATTTGGTGTTTTAATTAAGTAATACCATCACCGTGTAAAGTGGTGCGAGGTGACCAAAATGAGTTCTAATGAGGGAACATTTAGATTTTCAAATTCAATGGATAAATGACAGGAGAAAAATGCTCATTTCTTTTGCTAGTTGACCTAGAAGAAATTATTGGCCATTGCGGTTTCAAAAACAAAGTTGATTGCACAGGTCTCCCATACAGAAAATGACTGACTGTACGTGGAGGATTTTTAACAGAGCTTAAATGTGGAAATTATTGCTAATTTGACTAAAATACTGAATCAATTTCATGCCAATCAGGTCCAAGCGTAGACCCTTTCTAATTTCAGTCACAAACAACTCTTTTAGCAGCATTTTTCAACTTAAAACTTGGCTTTGAAAAAATATGTATAATATGTAATTTATGCACATATTTTTTGAAAAAATACATATACATATTATATACATATATATACATTCGTCATCGGAAAACATATACATATATGTATATGTATATGTTATGTATTCCACAAATTCAATATTTTGCCAACAGTAACATGTACGTAGTTGTAGCTCATCAATAAAGAAAACTAAGAAAACTATCAATTGTTACTGTATACAGATGCTATTTTAATAACAACGTCATTTTACATAGAATTGAACGGAAAATTGTCGGCCCTAACACTACAAAAAATTCAAACTTCGGGGGGGGGCTAGCCAAATTATTACGTAATTAGGGGAGGGGGTCAGGAAATTATTACAGGCGATTATCAGGGGGGAGGGGGTCCGAAAATGGGCAAAAAATTCCATTACATAATTTTTGCACGCCCCCTTTGTCGTGTGAGCGCGTGTATGAGTGTGTACGTATGTATCTGCATATGCGTTTTAGGTGTGACTGATATTAGCATAGAGTGGTGTATTCGCGGAGCTATCACCCCTCGGTTGTAAAACATATCTGATATAACTGGCAGGTCAGCGAGATGGGTCCGCTGCCGGCCAGTTGGTGTGTAATTGATGCCCTTATGCGTGTAGTTACGTTGTTGCCTTTCTAACTGTTATTAAAAGACGGCGTCCTTGCTACCTTTATGGCATACTAGCACCGTGCTGCAAACAAACACACTCACGCGCCAACAACCACTTCGCGCCACCGTGTCACTGGCGACGCTAGTCTATTCGCAGCTATTGGTTGCTACAATTCTTCGCCACCTACTACCAAGCCATTGGGTGCAGTTTGGACACTGCGCCTCATCGCCGCCGCACTTATTGCGCATTAGGTGCAGTTTTGGAGACTGTACCTAATTGCGGCCGTCATCCATCAAAACCGCGGATCGCTGCTGCCGGTCATCACCAACGGGGCCGACGCAAGACCGGGATGCCGATCAAAGCCGACCCAGCGCTGTAGTAAAAGGAAACCGTTTATTGGGACGCCGATACACGCAACCAACCACAGCACAACAACCAGCCAGCCAGCCGATCAGCGCCAAATTCAAACGGTGGTAAAGAACAACAGTGGCAATGACTGGTCAGGAGCAACGGCAGAACCCAGGACCAGCCAACCCGGTGCAGAGGGAAGCTAGAAGGGTCTGGAACATCCCAGATGTGCAACCATTCTGGCCTATGGGCAGTCCAGAACCAAGGTCATGGACCAACTTCATATCGGAGATGGACTTGTGGATCGAGCAACAAGAGATGAAGGAGGGCGTTCGCATGACTGACCACGAGCTCAACAGTGCCATCACTAGTCGCCTCAGGCTACTGTTTCCCAGCAAGTTAATAACAAATAGCAAGTTAATTAATTTTTGGGCGAAATCGAGTAGCAAATAGCAAATTCCTAGCAAGTTAATTTGGGAAAAGCACCGCCTAGCAAATAAATAGCTAGTTTATTTCGGATTGAGGGAGTGAGAAATTTGCTAGGAATTTGCTAGCAATTTACTAGGAATTTACTAGGCTCAGGCAAATTCATCCGTTATCCCTATCTTCCCCACTTGGCCTGGGACCTGATGTGCTGCCAGGGTATACTTTATTTTATACATACATACCCAAGGTTTGTTATGGTGCACATATAGCTAAAGTAGGGCTATAGCCAAGTATGGACAAAAGTCAGTCTCTAGGCTGACAGTAGATTCGGCAAATAGAAAAGCACTGAATGTGTTCATGTTTTTTGATAAAGTAGAGAAAATTCTTGCTGGTGCTTTTCTTCCTGATGGTGCTTGTTCAGCTCATTGAAACTGAGATGCAATGTAAAGTTTTGATTTTAAACGGTAACGGAGTTTTCCACTTATAAGACAAATACGAAAATGTCCAAATGGGTAACTTTTCACGCCCTTTTGAAAACCATGATCTTATAGGTAATAACTATGGTGGTCTTATAAGCGGAAATCTCCGGTAATAACTATGGTGGTCTTATAATCGGAAAATCTCGCAATCAAGCGAAAAATTTGTAGCAAATCCTAGTAAATTGATAGCAAATAGATAGCAAATTGATAGCAAATAACAAGTTAATAACAAATTAAAATTTAAATTGCGGTGTCTAGCAAGTAAATAGCTAGTAAATAAAATTCCCGACAGTTACAAGCAAGTTAATAGCTAGTTAATTAGAAAATAAATTAACTGGGAAACAGTACCTCAGGCGACTAGTGATGCTGTTGAGCTCGTGGTCAGTCATGCGAACGCCCTCCTTCATCTCTTGTTGCTCGATCCACAAGTCCATCTCCGATATGAAGTTGGTCCATGACCTTGGTTCTGGACTGCCCATAGGCCAGAATGGTTGCATCTGGGATGTTCCAGACCCTTCTAGCTTCCCTCTGCACCGGGTTGGCTGGTCCTGGGTTCTGCCGTTGCTCCTGACCAGTCATTGCCACTGTTGTTCTTTACCACCGTTTGAATTTGGCGCTGATCGGCTGGCTGGCTGGTTGTTGTGCTGTGGTTGGTTGCGTGTATCGGCGTCCCAATAAACGGTTTCCTTTTACTACAGCGCTGGGTCGACTTTGATCGGCATCCCGGTCTTGCGTCGGCCCCGTTGGTGATGACCGGCAGCAGCGATCCGCGGTTTTGATGGATGACGGCCGCAATTAGGTACAGTCTCAGAAACTGCACCTAATGCGCAATAAGTGCGGCGGCGATGAGGCGCAGTGTCCAAACTGCACCCAATGGCTTGTTGTTAGTAGGTGAAGAGGAATTGTAGCAACCAATAGCTGCGAATAGACTAGCGTCGCCAGTGACACGGTGGCGCGAAGTGGTTGTTGGCGCGTGAGTGTCCTTGTTTGCAGCACGGTGCTAGTATGCCATAAAGGTAGCAAGGACGCCGTCTTTTAATAACAGTTAGAAAGGCAACAACGTAACTAGACGCATAAGGGCATCAATGTACACACCAACTGGCCGGCAGCGGGACCCATCTCGCTGACCTGCCAGTTATACTAGATGTGTTTTACAACCGAGGGGTGATAGCTCCGCGAATACACCACTCTATGCTAATATC
>JASANB010000380.1:0-22773 GCA_030248155.1 Sabatieria punctata
TTTCGATCCATGTTTTTGAAATTCCCCAATTTTGGTTCTCCTTGACCTATAGGGATGCCCAGTCAGTATGTTGTCCCCAATAGGAATGCCAATCAATGCTTGCAAGTTTCAGAGCTATTTTCTTTTCACACCTCACACACTACAACGCCTACAAAATCAATAATAGCTTGAGCATGAATCTACACGAAATAATAATCCTTATATCACAATTCATAAGACTTTGAGAATCCACTGAACTTGATAATATCATTGCTTGAGTTTGAAGTCAGTTATAAGCCAATCCCATAGTGATATGCTATCGGGTTCAGGTCGGCTAGAATGTTCACTTTTATGTACTTCCACTGAATCACCACTGCTGCTACCAGTTGTTATGGTGCCCTGAAGATTGTTATTTCTTTCAATTTGCTTTTCTGCTCGAGAATAACCACTGTTACTTCTGATAGGCTGGGTCGGGGTCTGGAACAGACTTCTGTTAGCTTTTTGTTTCTGCTCACACTCTACCTGTTGGTTTGTGTCCTTGAGGGTATTGGTAACCAACAGTCGATGGAGGTTTAGGGAAGTCACTGGTTTGTGGCGGGCTGCGAGGAGGCTGTGGATATCGATAATTTCTTGGTTGTGGTCTTTCCAGCCAGGAATTTGTATTGGACGGTACTGCAGACTCATATCTATATGCTGTTGCCCTTGGTTGAGCCCAGTAATAGTTGTCTCCACTTTGTTGCACGGGTTGTTGAGCTGCCTCAATATCCACTATCGTTAGCGGCTCACTTTCTGCTTTCTGTTTCGCGCCATGTGTATGACCATGAGCATGGTTGTCGGTTCCACGTTGACCAACATGCACATGGGGATGTAAATGTGTATCTGGACTTTCTGGCTCAACAGCGTGAGGTTGGTAGGGATAGTAAGCAGTAGGCTGTGAGTGTTCATAGTATCCATTTGGTTTCTGTACAGCAAGGTAGTCGATGATTGTTGGTCCTGGTTGTACTTGTACAGGCGATGTCTGCGGTTGAGGTTGTGTAGAGCCGGAGCCATATGGATTGACAACATTGGTTGGTTGGGTTTGAACAGGTGGTCTATAAGCCGGCTGAGGTTGTGGTTGTGTTGGTGGTTGTTGGGGTTGGACGTTATTCTCATATGGGTATCGATTTGTAGGTGCTGAGCTGGGCCTGAGGTTGTGAAGGTTGCACAGGTGGTCGATAATGATGTGGTTGTGGAGGTTGCTGATTGGGACCAGTCACTTTCGAGGGTGGTGGAAATGCGTGCTGGTTTGGAAGAGTCAGTGGTGGTTGTGCAGGTTGAACATGGTGACTTGGTCTGCTTTGTGGAGGCTGCTGGGGATAGTAATTTGTAGATGGCTGTGGTGGTTGAGCAGGTGGTTGAGATTGTGTAGGTGGTACTGGTGGCACATTGTTTTGTGGAGGCTGACGTGGGCGTTGAGGTTGTGGAGGTGGTGGCTGCGATCTGTTTGCACCATATGGATTAAAATTATTCTTTGGTTGAGGACGATACTGAGGCTGGGTTGGTGGCTGTTGGGGAGGATATTGAGGTTGAGTTGGGGGTTTCTGTGGTTGTTGGGGTGGATATTGAGGTTGAGAAGGTTGTGGTGGCTGTTGCGGTTGTGTAGGAGGTTGAGGTTGCAAGGGTTGTGGTGGTTGTTGAGGCTGTGGAGGTTGTTGTGGCTGAGAATATGGATTGAAGTTTGTCTGTCCAGGTTGAGGGATATGCTGAGGTGGCGATGGTTGTGGTTGTTGAGGTTGTGGTAGTGGCGGTTGAGGAGGTGGTTCATAAGGTTGTGGCTGATGTGGTTGTGGCTGTGGCTGTTGAGGTTGTGGTTGTTGAGGAGGTGGTTGATAAGGTTGTGGCTGATGCGGTTGTGGTTGTGGCTGTGGCTGTTGAGGTTGTGGTTGTTGAGGAGATGGTTGATAAGGTTGTGGCTGATGCGGTTGTGGTTGTGGCTGTGGCTGTTGAGGTTGTGGTTGTTGAGGAGGTGGTTGATAAGGTTGTGGCTGATGTGGTTGTGGTTGTGGTTGTGGCTGTTGAGGTCGTGGTTGGGGCTGTTGTGGTTGTGGTTGGGGCTGTTGTGGTTGTGGTTGGGGCTGTTGTGGTTGTGGTTGATAGGGTTGTGGTTGTTGAGGAGGTGGTTGATAAGGTTGTGGCTGATGTGGTTGTGGTTGTGGTTGTGGCTGTTGAGGTCGTGGTGGGGGGCTGTTGTGGTTGGGGTTGGGGCTGTTGTGGTTGTGGTTGGGGCTGTTGTGGTTGTGGTTGATAGGGTTGTGGTTGTGGTTGTGGTTGTGGTTGTGGTTGTGGTTGTGGTTGTGGCTGTGGTTGTGGCTGTGGTTGCGGTTGTTGAGGTTGCGGTTGTTGAGGTTGCGGTTGTTGAGGGTTGCGGTTGTTGAGGTTGTGGTTGTTGTGGTTGCGGTTGTGGCTGATAGGGTTGTGGTTGAGGTTGAGGTTGCTGAGGTTTCGGATGTGGCCGCGTTTGAGGAATGTGAGGCCCAGGAACTTGCACGCTTGGTTGTACAACTGGGCGAGGGTGTTCTTCAGGAGCATGAAGGTGGTGGAGATCCAATAATCGGGTTTACAGCAGGTACTGGTACCTGAGGGTACCCGTTAATGGATGTGCCTGGTTGTGGTTGCTGCTGTCCACTATCTGTGCTGCCTGGTTGGGCACCATTGCCACTGGGTCTTGGTTTGTTTCTGTCTGGGTGTCCAAAATCGCCATAGCCTGGACGATTTCTGGAACCACTTGCAGGTCGCTGATACCTCCATCCATTGGCCTGACTAGGCTGGGAAATGCTATTTGCACTTGGCCTCTGATAATTATTACCATTTCCAGTGGGCTGTGGCCTCTGTTGGCGACTTGTTTGGGAATTGCCATTTCCTGATGAAGGTGCAACTCCTCCATTATCATGTCCAGAAGTCTGCTGATATGAACTTGGTCTCCTTGTACCATCAGTACCACCGCTCGCAAGTTGTGATGGTCTCTGGTACCCATTTGAACTTGTCCCACCATTTCCACTTGGTTGCGATGGTTGTTGATAGCCATTTCTACCTCGTGAATCACCATTGTCACCAGTGGTTTGTGTTGATGGCCGTTGGTTACCGTTACCATTTGGTCTCTGTGAACCACCATTACCTCCGTTGGCAGGTTGTGGTGGTCTCTGATACCCATTCAGCCTCGACGAACCATTTCCAGTTGGTCGCGATGGTTGTTGGTAGCCATTTCTACCACGTGAATCACCATTGTCACCAGTGGTTTGTGTTGATGGCCTTTGGTTACCATTACCATTTGGTGGTTGGGAACCACCATTTTCACCTGGCTGGTAAATATCGCCAGAGCTTGGTCTTTGAACAGCACCGCGACCATTTCCTACAGGACGGTATCCACCGCCTGCAGTCGGTCTTCGTCGAGTGCTTTGGTAGTCATTTGTCCTGGAAGGGTGGCCGAAGTCACCGTAGCCTGAGCGAGGCGGAGCTTGAGGGTGACGATAGAGACCAGTAGACAGATAAGAAGCAGGTAAATCATAACTTATTGGGTGGGACGGCAAATATTGACACGATCCGGCGTGACCGAGAGTGAAAGGAGACCTCGTCACGGAAACAAAGAAAAGTGGTGTCCAATTTAACAATTTTACGTTACACATCACCGTTTCCTCATTATGGCATGCGTGCGGTGCCATAAAACCCGCTGCTTCGTACTGTTCTGAACTACTGACCTATTGAGGATTAGGAAAAAAGTGCCGTTGCAAAATTTAATCTCAGCCGCTCGAGCGAACGTGCAAGTTTTATCGCGCGATTCCCGAGCACCGAGACGCCCGTCAGTCTCAGCAAGATTGGTTGTGTTTTCACAGAGAAAAAATCAGTTTTTAATTGAGTGAAGTTACATGCGTTTCTTCTTTTTTAGTACGACAGACAGGACATACAATACGTATATTGACGACAGATTTCTTAACTATGGGATTTTCGATCATGTTTTTGAAATTACCCAATTTTGGTGCCCTTTAACCTAGACGGCTGGCCAGTCAATATGTTATTTTACTAATGGATTTTTATTTTACTATTTACTAAATTTAGTACAAATTCAGCTTTTCAATTTAATTTTTATTTTGTTTTACTACCAAGCAGCTCCGATTTTACAAATTTTTGTTTTACTATAAAATTTACTAATTTTACTACGGTTTTATTAGTTATTACCGGCAAATTTGCATCAATGATGCCAAGATCTTATGAATATGTTTGTGCTAAATAGTTGCTAACTTTGATCATGATACGAGGTTCTCAAAAACTTTAGAGAACACAAAAATGTGTGAATCTCAAGTGACAAAAGTGCGCCCACGCATCTTATATTGCAATATTGATGAAGGAATTTGGCTGGAATTCATAAAAAACTGGTAAAATAGTAGTAAAATTTTTCATTTTCCTATTGGTGGTCTTTGGTAATTAAATTTAACTTTTACTTTGCTATTGGCTCTTAATTTTACTTTTTACTATTATTTTATTACTAGTAAAATACCACTAGTATTACTAATTTTGTTTTACTATACTATAGTAAAATATCAGTACTGCCCAATCAATACGTTATGCCCATTGGCAACACCAATCATTCTTGCAAATTTCAGAGCTATACTCCTTGTATTATGTATGTACAGTCAGGCACTTAACGCCGTTTATGGTACCGGCACCTATGGCCATGGGTAGTGGTTACGGTTGGATGATATCGGATTTTTGCAGTGCATATGATGTTGCATATGAATATATGCATACAATCTGTAGTGCATATTGATATTGCATATATCATATGCATGCAAAAATGAGATATGTGCATATTTTTTGCATATTTGCATTATTTTATCAGGGCGGCCTGAAATCGATAACTGGACGTTTTCCAAGCATTTTCGAGTTTGGTTGGATTGTCTACGCAATCTTCAGAATTTATTAGGCATACCTATTTTACAGATACAGGCCTCATCTGGAAAAAACAATAAGGGAAACACAGTTTGACATGAAAGACCAGCTCATTTCGTAATTTTTAGATAAAAAAGTGGTAGACATTACAGATTTTTGGCTAAACTACTGTTTACATGTTCAAATTTGTTCTATCTAATTTGGTATAACTAGCTGTTTGTACTCTGTCCTAGTTTTACAAACTAGTTTTATTTTTAATTTGATGAAAAAATTAGCAAAAACGTGGCGCTGGCGACTATCCTAAACACCGAAGTCTATTTGGCTATTTTGGCAATTCCAGTGTCACCTTGGTTTGAACAAATATGCAGCAAAAGATCTTGATATTCATGTAGCTAATGAATTGATCGCAGATCTTCTAATTCGCTAAACAAACTCTTTCATTGTTGTTCAACTCAAAACCAGAAATCGGCCAATCCAAAATCGCTCTCTTTGAAATTTGTACCTTTGGAGGAGTGCTTTATGAGATAAAACAACTAAAGCGTTACATAAAAAGACCCTCTGGCCATTTTTCGAGTTTTCGAATAATTTCAAATGGCCGCTATTCCGTCAATTTTCTACCGAATCAAAATATTTTTGGCATGGTTAGTATTATTTGTTGAGAGTTTGTTTTGCCATCCCGGCCTGCTAGCCCTCTCAGCCTCGCAGTCATGCCCCTTCCGATGAACTGAGCCATGATTTTCAGACCTTGAATTTTGAACATAAACTCTCTGTGATGACGAACATCACTTCATTGAAGCTTTCTCAATTTTTGCGGGTTAACCAATCCCCCTGTGGTTAAAAATCTGGAAGACGGTTTCAAGAAGATGGGAATTGCTCCTGCACAACAACGGGGTATAAAAGACTAGTGGTATTTTTCGGCATACTAGAATCAGTCTGGTATGGTAGGTGTTCGTAAAAATACCGGTATACTGGTATTTATTCGGTTGTTTTCTGAAAATGTTTTACAAAGTCAAAGCACTCGATTTCCATTTGCACCGCTCGTGGATTTGAGTGATTCCATGGTCAGAGACTGAGAAAATTCTCAAAAGCAGTAGGATTTACGGTTTTAGTATGGAATTTTTGATATTATTTTTTAGTTTTACTGCATTGGAAATCGTTTTTCTAAAAAATAATTTCCAAGGCTAATAGAAATGATTCTATTGGTACTGTAGTTTTTAGGGCCTGCTAGTGTACAGTCTGGTTAGGTCTAACGATCAGTGACTAGAACCTTGACTATTTTTTTGATTGTGAATCTACTGTACATCAAGCACATGGAGACTTGATTGTTAGTATAATAAGGTTTATTGCACACTTTGTTAAGTAGCAGAATATGAACTTTAATGAATGGTGACCAGGACAAAGAGAAGCTCCATTGCAAAGTGGTTTCCTGGCTATGCACTTACACAAGCCACAATCCTCGATTACTAATTCTGTTATTTTGTCTTAGATCTCTTTAGATGTCTTTAAATAGGCCCACCGACGAGCAGCCACCTGCTCTTCCGTTAACAGATTCTGTATTCCTGCCCACTCTGTTTCTGCAAAGAAATCTTCTTTACGTTGATTACGACTACTCTGGACTTTCGATCTCTGCTGGAATGTCCGCTCGAATTTCCTGTTTAAGCTCAAAGAATTCCACTAGGGTTCAAATCAATTAATCTATTTTTATCTTGTAGCATACACGTAAAGTACATTAAATCTGTTTTACCCTTCGTTTTTCCTAACGTTTCGAGTTCAAGATTGTAATACTGCTCTAAAATGGCGTTTCTCAGACCAGCCCGCATCTATAAAATAATCCCGCGTAAATATCTTTGTACTTTTCGAATTGCATCAATATCCACGAGATGGGGATTCCAAATGGCTGATCCTGATTCAACTATAGGGGCGAACATAAGTTTTATATGCCCTCGTGGGATATCACTTTTGTCGTGTATGAAACACTCTAAAAATTAAGGCTGACATTTTTCAAAGCCTTTGCGAACTAGTGTCCGCTGACAATGTTCGGAAATTTCAAAATTTTGGAGACATGTACCCTAAATCTGCTAATCACCTGCAGTGATTGAGAATTTATGTTATTTATAGAATACACAAAAGCGTTTTTGTGTTGCCTGTTTGAGATGTAAAGGACCTGGCATTTAGGTTCCGATAGGTTTAGCTGCCACTTTCTAGACCATTCAAATACTCTTTCCAAATTCTTGATGCAGTATCTAAGGATCCCTGATTGGATTTACTAGTGTTTTATATAGTTTAACATCATCTGCAAATAATTTAACCTTACAGCCAAGAACATTATCTACAAATATCAATGTACAGATAGAAAAAGAACTGGAAAGAACAGTACCCTGTGGAACAGAACTAATACCAGAGGTTCAGTTTGACACAGTGGAATTAAGTAGCAGTGTGAAGTTAAACGCAAAACTTCGACCAACGCTTTCAGACAAATTTGGGACAGGGAGTGGGGTCGAGGGCTAAAAATCCTTCAAGTGCGATATTTTGAAAGGATATCGTAGTGTAATGAGTAACTGCATGCCCCAAAAATACGAGAATTACAAAGAAAACATTGTGATCTGATCGTAGGGGTTTTTCGATAAAAATTGTACGAAGCTGGACAAAAAATACTGATTCCAAATACCGATTGTTCCCAAAATAATCGGTATACTCGACTCGGTAGTGAGTATTTATTTAAACACCTGGAATCGGTAGGTATTTATTGGGTAGGTATTCCCAAAAAACCCATTTTCGGTATGGGTTCGGTATACCCAATCAACAGTAGGTACCATATATGCATACATGTAGCGGGTCATTCGCTGAAGGGGAAGGGGGTTGGGGGTCTGGCGCCGGTCGGGGGCTCTGAGCCAAAATTTTTGGGTTGGGCACTAAAACACGCTCAAAAATCGAAAAAATCGCAATTTTTGGGCTTATAAATCCATCGTAAAAATCGCTAATTCTGTTTTCAAATTACAGCTAAAAAGAGCTGGCAATTTTTGTGTCTGAAATTGCAAAAATCGCAAAAATTGCTCAGAAAATTCTGCCAGAAAATCGGAGGGGGGTCGGCAAATGGTCTCAGGGGTACTGTTGTTTGGTATCGGGTTTTCCGTTTGTGTATGTGTATGTGTATGTGTGTACACATTTACCTTCAATGTGTATGGTAAAAATTGTGTATACACATTCAACAAAACAATGTGTATTTTTGTGTATATTTCTGTATGTGTATTGTACTGAAAATGCAAATTTTTTGGTAGATTTTGAGCCAGAAATGCTAAGAAAATCAAATCTCTCAATGTCTGTTCCTTTAAACCTTGGATAGCTTTGAAATCGAGTTACTTAGGCCATTTGAAGGCTTTATCAGGATATCTACCATTTATTACTGCAGGAAAAACATCGACATTTGTACGACTCTGTTCGAAATTTTATCGACTTTTGCTGATCAACTACACATACACAAAAATACACATTTTGAGTACTGTTTTGTGTATGGTAATGTGTATCAGAATTTTCAATGTGTATGTGTATGTGTATGTGTATACACATTGAAAAAACAATGTGTATTTTTGTGTATGGTAAATGTGTATGTGTATACACAAACAACAGTACCCAGGGGGGTTGGTGGTTCACATCGCGGGGGGTCTGGCCTAAGTCGGGTGGGGAGCAGACTCCGAGACCCCCTGTTACAGTGTATGCCTATATATTATATGGTAACACCACAGGCCTCGAACGTGGGGGTACTGTATGTGGTACCACTACCCGAAGATGAATGGTTCCTACGAAAAAATTCCAATTGCGTGCACCTCCCTTATTCCTATCCTAGTTTTCGAGTCATAAAACCAGCATGAGTCAGAATTTTTGCACCCAAAACGTGTACAATACGTAACCAGTTGTGTTATTTTTTCTGAGAATTTGAGCCAAATCGATCAAGAGCTGATAGAGAACGAGCCGTTTGAGTGAAAACGGAGATAGGCACTTTTTTGATCTATGCTGTATAGCATAGATAGTAATGGCTTTTCGGTTGATAGGGCAGATTGATTTATCTAGCTAGTTGCCCATGGACGAGAAAACGTAAAAAGAGGTGGTGTCCCCATCCGTATGTGTCTTGGTGGTTATTGTGCATAGTGCAGCAGTCATGTTACATAGCGTAGGTAAGGTTAGATTCTGCTATGTCTGTGGGTTGGGTTTACTGAGACGTTTGTTAGTTTCTTTTGCTCTTTCTTATTCCTTAACCCCCTCGAACAAACCGGGGTGCGGCGCGAATCCAACTCAATTGTTCCGGATTATTACAAATTAGCGCGGCGCGAATGGTTCGAGAACAATTCGGATTAGCGATGACTTGAGTGATGAATCATGCCGGCACGGGGTGATCGAGAACTATTCGGATTTTTGCACGCGCGAAGTAATCGATACAAAACACAGAACTATGGGGTGTGCGCCAGGCGCACATGGTCTGCGGGGAGGGGGTTAAATAACTTTGCTGAGATAGCCTTTTAATGCAAAGTAGGACCTGCATTTGTCGGCTCCGGACCCGGCCCGACCCGGGGTCCCAGCCCCGTCGGGCGGGCCGGGTCGAGTGAAGGTTAGAGCCGGGCGGGCCGGAGTCCCCAATTGTTGGCGACTTTACTAAAAATATTCCCCGCACATCCTAAACCTGCTAGCAAGTTGTATGCACTAATAAAAATAGCGATCGCCTTAATCTGTGCCCAAAGAAGAAATCTGCGCATATGTTTGCGCTTGAAAAAATTTTTCACCTTATTTAGAAAGTGCCATGATAGCTCTCGAAACATAAATTTCTCCGGCATTCTCAACGTGCTGACGGCAACGCTTAGGTTCGTGAATGTCTGCAGCACCACTGAAGCGCTGCTCCTCCTTCACTTGAAGCAGGAGGGCAGAGCAGAAGCAGACATGGGCTAGCATTTCGGCTGAGGGGTCATAAATTTTTAAATCCTGGGGGTCACCGCCTGCTGACGGGTGGTTGAAAGTTTTTAGTAAAATAAAGGTTTTTAGTTTAAAGGTTCTCATGAACTTTAGAGAGAGAAAAAATGTGGGGAATTCGACTGACAAAAAGTGTGCCCCACATCTTTTATACACCAAAATTGATCAAAATTTGGCTGGAATCCACCAAAAACTAGTAAAATAGTGAGTAAAACTTTGATTTTACTAGTGATGGCCTTTGTTAATTTTCCTTTTTTTACTTTACTATTGGCTCATAATTTTACTTTGCTATTATTTTACTGCGTACTAGTAAAATACCACTAGTATTACTAATTTGTGTTTTACTACACTAAAAGTAAGATAACCAGCCAGAGGTCGAAAATATTTTTCCCTTGAAACTCTAAATAGACTGAATGTTCAGAAAGCACACTAAAAAGTACTCTAGAACCGAAAGTTTCAAAACTTAACTCCGCTTACTCAGTCAGAAATTCGACAAAAAAGACACGAAACAAACACACAAATACGTATATACAAAAACACACATTGTTTTGTTAAAAATGTGTATACAAAAATTATCATACACATGTGACACAGGGATGGTATTTTCCGAAAAACCCCGGCCTGTTTTATTTTCGTATTTTTTCGGTTATTTTTCCAAAATCTGCTCAAGTTCCGAGTATCCTAGCCTGGTTTTGATTCCTAACGCTTAGCGCCTTCCCTGAGTATTTTCAGGACAGAAATACCCGCCTTACATAGATATAAATCATGAAACAGGCATGAAACAGTCCCTGACAGGTTCTATCATAAACGATATAAAATTTTCTTACAGCAGTTTGCCTTTTGTTTTAGATTGTCAAATTTGGTAATTTCTGTTGTTTTTCTAACAGTTTTGAGTCAGTCTAGCCTATTATACATCTCAAAAGTCCATTTTAAAACAAAAAATGACATAAATTAGCTATTTTAGCTTAAGTTTTTTTCGCGATTTATCTTTTTCCGACCATTAGGAAAAAACCACAATTTTTCGAAAAAAATCCACCGAAAAAACACACCTCACATCCCATGATGTGCACAGCTATTAACGACCCCCTCCTCGACTGCTTACGTACATACACACTCCCAGAAAATGCAGACTGACTAGCTAGATCGGTACGATACGCCCCAAGCGCCTTATCTGTTAGAAGTTTTACGGTTATTCGATTACCAAAATTATGCGCCGCGCACACTTAGTCTCTCCATTCATCAGTTGAGGAGGTACATTTGCCCCTAAAACAGCAATTTTGTTTCGCTGCGTGATGACTTCAACTAACTTTCCAAATTTGGGTTCAACCCCCCTCCTCCAACCCATATGTGACGGGGTCACTCTACCAGGCCCACCGGACCGGGACTTCGAAAAGGATTTTTCACCCCTCCCCTCCAGTAGATTCCAGACCCCCTCACATAGAACGAACGACAGTTTCCAACTGCAAACTAGAATAAAACACCGGAGCAACGAGCAGGCAAGTGTGCCCAGGAGTGGGGGGCCACTGGGGAGAAGAAACGAAACCTCGCAAAATCCGCCACCAGCACCGCCACGACGTTATGGAAAATCAATAATTTATCCTCCTGCTCAGGATGATGTGGCAATAGCATTCAGCAGCGATGAGGACGGAAGGTGGCAGTACAGTTTTGTCGACGGCAAATGGGAGTGGCAATGGGTGATTGGCACAGATGGCAATCTTGAAACACCGTGAACTCTCTTTCTCTTTTGTCTCTCAGTTTGTGGGTTATGTAAGTAAATGTCATTGTGCAGGAAGATAAAATAAACTGTTTAGTGCATATCTACTACATCATTCCTCTCTCTTATTTTGCGAAGGTTTCTTTCTTTCTCCACCAGTGGCCAACCCCACACTCCTGGGCACACAATTGACCTAAGCTCGATTAGCTAACTAGGTAAGTTTGTTCATAGTTTACAGTAAATTGTCGATTCGATTCTATGTAACGGGGGTCTAAAAATCACGGAGGGGAGGGGTAGAAAAATCCTTTTCGAAGTCCCGGTCCGGTGGGCCTGGTAGAGTGACCCCCGTCACATATGGGTTGGAGGAGGGGGTTTGAACCCAAATTCTGGAAAGTTAGTTGAAGCTATCATCACGCAGCGAAACAAAATTGCTGTTTTAGGGGCAAATGTACCTCCTCAACTGATGAATGGAGAGACTAAGTGTGCGCGGCGCATAATTTTGGTAATCGAATAACCGTAAAACTTCTAACAGATAAGGCGCTTGGGGCGTATCGTACCGATCTAGCTAGTCAGTCTGCATTTTCTGGGAGTATGTATGTACGTAAGCAGTCGAGGAGGGTTACAGACAGCTGTCACATCAAGGATGTGAGGTGTGTTTTTTCGGTGTATTTTTTTCGAAAAAATACCGGTTTTTTCCTAATGGTCGGAAAAAAGATAAATCGCGAAAAAAAACTTAAGCTAAAATAGCTAATTTATGTCATTTTTTTAGTTAAAAATGGACTTTTGAGATGTATAATAGGCTAGACTGACTCAAAACTGTTAGAAAAACAACAGAAATTACCAAATTTGACAATCTAAAACAAAAAGGCAAACTGCTGTAAGAAAATTTTATATATCGTTTATGATAGAACCTGTCAGGGACTGTTTCATGCCTGTTTCATGATTTATATCTATGTAAGGCGGGTATTTCTGTCCTGAAAATACTCAGGAAGGCGCTAGAAAGCGTTAGGAATCACAAAAACCAGGCTAGGATACTCAGAACTTGAGCAGATTTTGGAAAAATAACCGAAAAATACGAAAATAAAACAGGCCGAGGTTTCTTTCGGAAAAATATCCATCCCTGTGTCACATGTGTATGATAATTTTTGTATACACATTTTTAACAAAACAATGTGTGTTTTTGTATATACGTATTTGTGTGTCTATTTCGTGTCTTTTTTGTCGAATTTCTGACTTAGCAAGCGGAGTTAAGTTTTGAAACTTTCGGTTTCTAGAGTACTTTTTAGTGTGCTTTCTGAATATTCAGTCTATTTAGAGTTTCAAGGGAAAAATATTTTCGACCTCTGGCTGGTTATTTACTTTAGTATAGTAAAACACAAATTAGTAATACTAGTGGTATTTTACTAGTACGCAGTAAAATAATAGCAAAAAGTAAAATTATGAGCCAATAGTAAAGTAAAATAAAGGAAAATTAACAAAGGCCATCACTAGTAAAATCAAAGTTTTACTACTATTTTACTAGTTTTTGGTGGATTCCAGCCAAATTCTTGATCAATTTTGCAATAAAAGATGTGTGGGCACACTTTTGTCAGTCGAATTCCCCACATTTTTCTCTCTAAAGTTCATGAGAACCTTTAAACTAAAAACCTTTATTTTACTAAAAAAACTTTCAACCACCCGTCAGCAGGCGGTACCCCCAGGATTTAAAAATTTATGACCCCTCAGCCGAAATGCTAGCCCATGTCTGCTTCTGCTCTGCCCTCCTGCTTCAAGTGAAGGGAGTGAGCAGCTCTTCAGTGTTGCTGCAGACATTCAAGAACCTAAGCGTTGCTGTCAGCACGTTGAGAATGCCGAGAAATTTATGTTTCTGAGAGCTATCATGGCACTTTCTAAATAAGGTGAAAAATTTTTCAAGCGCAAACATATGCGCAGATTTCTTCTTTGGCGCACAGACTAAGGCGATCGCTATTTTTATTAGTGCATACAACTTGCTAGCAGGTCTAGGATGTACGGGCGAATATTTTTAGTAAAGTCGCCAACAATTGTAGACCCGGCCCGGCCCGGCTCTAACCTTCACTCGACCCGGCCCGGCTCGGCCCGCCGGGCCGGGCCAGACCGGGTCGGGCCGGGTCCGAGCCGACAAATGCAGGTCTCTACTTTGCATTAAAAAGGCTATCTCAGCAAAGTTATTTAACCCCTCCCCGCAGACCATGTGCGCCTGGCGCACACCCCATTAGTTCGTGTTTTGTATCGATTACTTCGCGCGTGCAAAAATCCGAATAGTTCTCGATCACCCCGTGCCGGCATGATTCATCACTCAAGTCATCGCTAATCCGAATTGTTCTCGAACTATTCGCGCCGCGCTAATTTTGTAATAATCCGAACAATTGAGTTGATTCGCGCCGCACCCCGGTTTGTTCGAGGGGGTTAAGGAATAAGAAAGAGCAATAAGAAATTAACAAACGTCTCAGTAAACCCAACCCACATGACATAGCAGAATCTAACCTTACCTACGCTATGTAACATGACTTGCTGCACTATGCACAACAACTACCACCAAGACACATACGGATGAGTGACACCACCTCTTTTTACGTGTTTACTCGTCCATGGTGCAACTAGCTAGATAAATCAATCTGCCCTATCAACCGAAAAGCCATTACTATCTATGCTATACAGCATAGATCAAAAAAGTGCCTATCTCCGTTTTCGAAGTTTACTCAAACGGCTCGTTCTCTATCAGCTCTTGATCGATTTGGCTCAAATTCTCAGAAAAAATTAACAACACAACTGGTTACGTATTGTACACGTTTGGTGCAAAAATTCTGACTCATGCTGGTTTTATGACTCGAAAACTAGGATAGGAATAAGGGAGGTGCACGCAAATTGAATTTTTTCGTAGGAACCATTCATCTTCGGGTAGTGGTACCACATACAGTACCCCCACGTTCGAGGCCTGTGGTGTTACCATATAATATATAGGCATACATGTAACAGGGGGTCTCGGAGTCTGCTCCCCACCCGACTTAGGCCAGACCCCCCGGATGTGAACCACCAACCCCCCCCTGGGTACTGTTGTTTGTGTATACACATACACATTTACCATACACAAAAATACACATTGTTTTTTCAATGTGTATACACATACACATACACATACACATTGAAAATTCTGATACACATTACCATACACAAACAGTACTCAAAATGTGTATTTTTGTGTATGTGTAGTTGATCAGCAAAAGTCGATAAAATTTCGAACAGAGTCGTAAAATGTCGATGTTTTTGCTGCAGTAATAAATGGTAGATATCCTGATAAAGCCTTCAAATGGCCTAAGTAACTCGATTTCAAAGCTATCCAAGGTTTAAAGGAACAGACATTGAGAGATTTGATTTTCTTAGCATTTCTGGCTCAAAATCTACCAAAAAATTTGCATTTTCAGTACAATACACATACAGAAATATACACAAAAATACACATTGTTTTGTTGAATGTGTATACACAATTTTTACCATACACATTGAAGGTAAATGTGTACACACATACACATACACATACACAAACGGAAAACCCGATACCAAACAACAGTACCCCTGAGACCATTTGCCGACCCCCCTCCGATTTTCTGGCAAGTAATTTTCTGAGCAAATTTTTGCGATTTTTGCAATTTCAGACACAAAAATTGCCAGCTCTTTTTAGCTGTATTTCAGCCAGAATTAGCGATTTTTTACGATTGTAAGCCCAAAAATTGCGATTTTTTCGATTTTTGAGCGTGTTTTAGTGCCCAACCCAAAAATTTTGGCTCAGAGCCCCCGACCGGCGCCAGACCCCCAACCCCCTTCCCCTTCAGCGAATGACCTGCTACATGTATGCATATATGGTACCTACTGTTGATTGGGTATACCGAACCCATACCGAAAAATGGGTATTTTTGGGAATACCTACCCAATAAATACCTACCGATTCCAGGTATTTAAATAAATACCATACCGAGTCGAGTATACCGATTATTTTGGGAACACCCAGGTATTTGGGAATCAGTATTTTTTGTCCAGCTTCGTACAATTTTTATCGAAAAACCCCTACGATCAGATCACAATGTTTTCTTTGTAATTTTGTATTTTTGGGGCATGCAGAAACACATTACATTACGATATCCTTTCAAAATATCGAATTTGAAGGATTTTTAGCCCTCTGACCCCACTCCCTGTCCCAAATTTGTTTGAAAGCGTTGGCCTAGTTTTGCTTAACTTCACACTGCTACTTAATTCCACTGTGTCAAACCCTGTACCTGTTATTAGTTCTGTTCCACAGGGTACTGTTCTTGGTCCAATTCTTTTTCTAATTTACATTGATGATATTGTAGATAATGTTCTTGGCTGTAAGGTTAAATTATTTGCAGATGATGTTAAACTATATAAAACACTAGTAAATCCAATCAGTGATCCTGAGATACTGCAACAAGACTTGGAAAGAGTATTTGAATGGTCTAGAAAGTGGCAGCTAACCCTATCGGAACCTAAATGCCAGGTCCTTTACATCTCAAACAGGCAACACAAAAACGTTTTTGTGTATTCTATAAACAACATAAATCTTCAATCACTTCAGGTGATTAAAGATTTAGGGTATTACGTTCCAAAAAATTTGAAATTCTCTGAACATTGTCAGCGGATATCGGCAAAGGCTTTGAAAATGTCAGCCTTAATTTTTAGAGTGTTTCATACACGACAAAGCGATATCTTACTGAGGGCATATAAAACTTATGTTCGCCCTATAGTTGAATCAGGATCAGCTATTTGGAATCCCTATCTTTGTAAGGATATTGATGCAATTGAAAAAGTACAAAGATATTTTACGCGGAGATTATTTTATAGATGCGGCTGGTCTGAGAAACCATATTTAGAGCGTATTACAATCTTGGAACTCGAAACGTTAGAAAAACGAAGGGTAAAAACAGATTTAATACTACGTGTATGCTACAAGATAAAAAATAGATTAATTGATTTGAACCCTAGTGAATTCTTTGAGCTTAAACAGCGAAAATCGCGCGGACATTCACAGATGATGAAAGTCCAGAGTAGTCGTATCAACGTAAAGAAGCATTTCTTTGCAAATAGAGTAGTTAACATTTGGAATCTGTTAACGGAAGAGCAGGTGGCTGCTCGCTCGGTAGGCCTATTTAAAGACATCTAAAGAGATCTAAGACAAAATAACAATTAGTAATCGAGGATTGCGGTTTGTGTAAGTGCATTGCCAGCAAACCGCTTTGCACTGGAGCTTCTCTTTTGTCCTGGTCGCCATTCATTAAACATGTTCTGTTACTAACAACGTGTGCAATAAACCTTATTATATTAATAATCAAGTCTCCATGTGCTTGATGTACAGTACATTCACAATCAACAAAATAGTCTGGGTTTTTGTCACTGCTCGTTAGATCTCCATACTGTACACTAGCAGGCCCTAAAAACTACAGTACCAATAGAATCATTTCTATTAGCCAAAATTATTTTTAGAAACGATTTTCACTGCAGTAAAACTAAAAAATAATATCAAAAATTCCTACTAAAAACTGTAAATCCCATTGCTTTTGATGAATTTTCTAGCCTCTGACCATGGAAATGACTAAATCCATGGCGTTGCAAATGGGAAATTCAGTGTTTTGACTTTGTAAAACATTTTCAGAAAATACCGAATAAATACCGGTATACCGGTATTTTTGCGAATACCTACCCATACCAAACCGATTCCTGGGTATGCCGAAAAATACCTACCCATACCGAGCCGATTCCTGAAAATCCCATACCCAAACGACAGTAATGGTACCACTACTACGGTTGGACGCATATATGCAATATGCAATATCAAACAATGCATAGATGCATGGTTTTTGACATGCATATATGCATATGCAATATCATATGCATGCAAAAGTCCAATATGCAATAGTCATATGCAAATTGACCCTGATATCAAAATTTTGCATATTTTTAGTTTGCATATTTTTTGTCAAAGGCGTCGCTGACTTTTGTGCTATATACTTATGTTCTGAAGAACGGTAAACGATTCAAATACAGTGTTGGCTAGAGTGCGAACAATACCTGAAAAACCCAATACCCCAATACCAATACCTGAGACCCCAAACACCCAATACTTGCGTAACTGAGGCAATCCACCACCCCACTAGTTCTTATACCCTGCTGTTGTGCAAGGGATAACACCCTCATTCTTTAGCTCAGCTCTTCAGATTTTTAAATCCATATAAAGATTGGTTAACCTGCAAAATTTAGGAAAGCTTCAATGAAGTGATGTTCGTCATCGTCAGATATTTATGTTCAAAATTCATGTCTGAAAATTGCGGTCAGTTCATCTTGGAAGGGCATAACTGCAGGCTACAGAGGGCTAGCAGGCCAGGATTTGGCCAAAACAAACTCTTAACAAATAATAGTAACCATGCCAAAAATATTTTGATTCGGTAGAAAATTGACGGAATAGCGGCCATTTGAAATTATTCGGAAAACTCGAAAAATGGCCAGAGGGTCTTTTTTTAGCCAACGCTTTAGTTGTTTTATCTATAAAGTACTCCTCCAAAGGTACAAATTTCAAAGAGAGCTATTTTGGATTGGCCGATTTCTGGTTTTGAGTTGAACAACAATGAAAGAGTTTGTTTAGCGAATTAGAATATCTGCGATCAATTCATTGCTACATGAATATCAAGAGCTTTTAGCACATTTGTTCAAACTAAGGTGACACATGGAATTAGCCAAAATAGCCAAATAGACTTCGGTGTTTAGGATAGTCGCCAGCGCCACGTTTTTGCTAATTTTTCATCAAATTAAAAATAAAAACTAGTTTGTAAAACTAGGACAGGAGTACAAACAGCTAGTTATACCAAATTAGATAGAACAAATTTGAACATGTAAACAGTAGTTTAGCCAAAAATCTGTAATGTCTACCACTTTTTTATCTAAAAATTACGAAATGAGCTGGTCTTTCATGTCAAACTGTGTTTCCCTTATTGTTTTTTCCAGATGAGGCCTGTATCTGTAAAATAGGTATGCCTAATAAATTCTGAAGATTGCGTAGACAATCCAACCAAACTCGAAAATGCTTGGAAAACGTCCAGTTATCGATTTCAGGCCGCCCTGATAAAATATGCAAATATGCAAAAAATATGCACATATCTCATTTTTGCATGCATATGATATATGCAATATCAATATGCACTACAGATTGTATGCATATATTCATATGCAACATCATATGCACTGCAAAAATCCGATATCATCCAACCGTAACCACTACCCATGGCCATAGGTGCCGGTACCATAAACGGCGTTAAGTGCCTGACTGTACATACATAATACAAGGAGTATAGCTCTGAAATTTGCAAGAATGATTGGTGTTGCCAATGGGCATAACGTATTGATTGGGCAGTACTGATATTTTACTATAGTATAGTAAAACAAAATTAGTAATACTAGTGGTATTTTACTAGTAATAAAATAATAGTAAAAAGTAAAATTAAGAGCCAATAGCAAAGTAAAAGTTAAATTTAATTACCAAAGACCACCAATAGGAAAATGAAAATTTTACTACTATTTTACCAGTTTTTTTATGAATTCCAGCCAAATTCTTCATCAATATTGCAATATAAGATGCGTGGGCGCACTTTTGTCACTTGAGATTCACACATTTTTGTCTCTAAAGTTTTTGAGAACCTCGTATCATGATCAAAGTTAGCAACTATTTAGCACAAACATATTCATAAGATCTTGGCATCATTGATGCAAATTTGCCGGTAATAACTAATAAAACCGTAGTAAAATTAGTAAATTTTATAGTAAAACAAAAATTTGTAAAATCGGAGCTGCTTGGTAGTAAAACAAAATAAAAATTAAATTGAAAAGCTGAATTTGTACTAAATTTAGTAAATAGTAAAATAAAAATCCATTAGTAAAATAACATATTGACTGGCCAGCCGTCTAGGTTAAAGGGCACCAAAATTGGGTAATTTCAAAAACATGATCGAAAATCCCATAGTTAAGAAATCTGTCGTCAATATACGTATTGTATGTCCTGTCTGTCGTACTAAAAAGAAGAAACGCATGTAACTTCACTCAATTAAAAACTGATTTTTTCTCTGTGAAAACACAACCAATCTTGCGAGACTGACGGGCGTCTCGGTGCTCGGGAATCGCGCGATAAAACTTGCACGTTCGCTCGAGCGGCTGAGATTAAATTTTGCAACGGCACTTTTTTCCTAATCCTCAATAGGTCAGTAGTTCAGAACAGTACGAAGCGAGCGGGTTTTATGGCACCGCACGCATGCCATAATGAGGAAACGGTGATGTGTAACGTAAAATTGTTAAATTGGACACCACTTTTCTTTGTTTCCGTGACGAGGTCTCCTTTCACTCTCGGTCACGCCGGATCGTGTCAATATTTGCCGTCCCACCCAATAAGTTATGATTTACCTGCTTCTTATCTGTCTACTGGTCTCTATCGTCACCCCTCAAGCTCCGCCTCGCTCAGGCTACGGTGACTTCGGCCACCCTTCCAGGACAAATGGCTACCAAAGCACTCGACGAAGACCGACTGCAGGCGGTGGATACCGTCCTGTAGGAAATGGTCGCGGTGCTGTTCAAAGACCAAGCTCTGGCGATATTTACCAGCCAGGTGAAAATGGTGGTTCCCAACCACCAAATGGTAATGGTAACCAAAGGCCATCAACACAAACCACTGGTGACAATGGTGATTCACGTGGTAGAAATGGCTACCAACAACCATCGCGACCAACTGGAAATGGTTCGTCGAGGCTGAATGGGTATCAGAGACCACCACAACCTGCCAACGGAGGTAATGGTGGTTCACAGAGACCAAATGGTAACGGTAACCAACGGCCATCAACACAAACCACTGGTGACAATGGTGATTCACGAGGTAGAAATGGCTATCAACAACCATCGCAACCAAGTGGAAATGGTGGGACAAGTTCAAATGGGTACCAGAGACCATCACAACTTGCGAGCGGTGGTACTGATGGTACAAGGAGACCAAGTTCATATCAGCAGACTTCTGGACATGATAATGGAGGAGTTGCACCTTCATCAGGAAATGGCAATTCCCAAACAAGTCGCCAACAGAGGCCACAGCCCACTGGAAATGGTAATAATTATCAGAGGCCAAGTGCAAATAGCATTTCCCAGCCTAGTCAGGCCAATGGATGGAGGTATCAGCGACCTGCAAGTGGTTCCAGAAATCGTCCAGGCTATGGCGATTTTGGACACCCAGACAGAAACAAACCAAGACCCAGTGGCAATGGTGCCCAACCAGGCAGCACAGATAGTGGACAGCAGCAACCACAACCAGGCACATCCATTAACGGGTACCCTCAGGTACCAGTACCTGCTGTAAACCCGATTATTGGATCTCCACCACCTTATGCTCCTGAAGAACACCCTCGCCCAGTTGTACAACCAAGCGTGCAAGTTCCTGGGCCTCACATTCCTCAAACGCGGCCACATCCGAAACCTCAGCAACCTCAACCTCAACCACAACCCTATCAGCCACAACCGCAACCACAACAACCACAACCTCAACAACCGCAACCTCAACAACCGCAACCTCAACAACCGCAACCTCAACAACCGCAACCACAGCCACAACCACAGCCACAACCACAACCACAACCACAACCACAACCACAACCACAACCACAACCCTATCAACCACAACCACAACAGCCCCAACCACAACCACAACAGCCCCAACCACAACCACAACAGCCCCCACCACGACCTCAACAGCCACAACCACAACCACAACCACATCAGCCACAACCTTATCAACCACCTCCTCAACAACCACAACCCTATCAACCACAACCACAACAGCCCCAACCACAACCACAACAGCCCCAACCACAACCACAACAGCCCCAACCACGACCTCAACAGCCACAACCACAACCACAACCACATCAGCCACAACCTTATCAACCACCTCCTCAACAACCACAACCTCAACAGCCACAGCCACAACCACAACCGCATCAGCCACAACCTTATCAACCATCTCCTCAACAACCACAACCTCAACAGCCACAGCCACAACCACAACCGCATCAGCCACAACCTTATCAACCACCTCCTCAACAACCACAACCTCAACAGCCACAGCCACAACCACATCAGCCACAACCTTATGAACCACCTCCTCAACCGCCACTACCACAACCTCAACAACCACAACCATCGCCACCTCAGCATATCCCTCAACCTGGACAGACAAACTTCAATCCATATTCTCAGCCACAACAACCTCCACAGCCTCAACAACCACCACAACCCTTGCAACCTCAACCTCCTACACAACCGCAACAGCCACCACAACCTTCTCAACCTCAATATCCACCCCAACAACCACAGAAACCCCCAACTCAACCTCAATATCCTCCCCAACAGCCACCAACCCAGCCTCAGTATCGTCCTCAACCAAAGAATAATTTTAATCCATATGGTGCAAACAGATCGCAGCCACCACCTCCACAACCTCAACGCCCACGTCAGCCTCCACAAAACAATGTGCCACCAGTACCACCTACACAATCTCAACCACCTGCTCAACCACCACAGCCATCTACAAATTACTATCCCCAGCAGCCTCCACAAAGCAGACCAAGTCACCATGTTCAACCTGCACAACCACCACTGACTCTTCCAAACCAGCACGCATTTCCACCACCCTCGAAAGTGACTGGTCCCAATCAGCAACCTCCACAACCACATCATTATCGACCACCTGTGCAACCTTCACAACCTCAGCCCAGCTCAGCACCTACAAATCGATACCCATATGAGAATAACGTCCAACCCCAACAACCACCAACACAACCACAACCTCAGCCGGCTTATAGACCACCTGTTCAAACCCAACCAACCAATTTGCTGTACAGAAACCAAATGGATACTATGAACACTCACAGCCTACTGCTTACTATCATAGATATGAGTCTGCAGTACCGTCCTACATTCCTGGCTGAAATTATCGATATCCACAGCGCAGCCCGCCACAAACCAGTGACTTCCCTAAACCTCCATCGACGCTTGGTCCTATTGGGGACAACATACTGACTGGGCATCCCTATAGGTCAAGGGAACCAAATTGGGAATTTCAAAAACATGGATCGAAAGCATCA
>JASANB010000381.1:0-104289 GCA_030248155.1 Sabatieria punctata
CTCCTCATCCTCATCTCCAATCACGTCAAAGTGCACTCTGTTTGGATCGTACGTGGTAGGGTGGCGGCGCAGGTATTCTCGGTGCGCCTTATCCAGCTGATCGTCCCGCTCCAGCCACGTCTCTCTCCGATCGAATCGCCACACCCTCGGATCCCGCACAGTGATGATATGTGGCAGCGGCGGGATGTCCACCATCTCCCGAGTGCCCAGCAGTGGTTCTTCCTGCAACAGAATGTTTGACTACAGTATTATCATGTATCAACAAAGCTGAAGTGTGATTTACTCGGACTTCTGTCGGCTCTGGAATCACAGGCAGACTCCAGGTGTGATTCACTTCTTGGAGTAGCTCATCCAACTTGAATCTTTCCAGCCTGACCCGCGCCAACATCCTCTGTTCCTTCATCTCCCTCTCCTTCAACTCCTGCCATCTCTTCCAGTCCTTTCTGCTCATCTTCTTAAACTCTTCCAGAGGGATGAGTGTGATTGGGTCTTGCTTGGGCACGATTGGACACCAGCTCGGCAGATTTCTCATCAGGAGCCTGGCGAACCAAGCCCACAACTAAAGTTATCATTCATTCAGCCAGATGCTTGCTGATCAAAACTCTACTCTCTTACTGGACGGCCAATTGTGATCACGTCAATCAGGTTCCAGCTGGCGTGTGCCAAGTACAGCCAGATTGCATTGCCATACATGCCAGCATCGATGTAGTACACGCCCAATTGGCCAGCGATCATGCCCAGTCCGAACAGAGGCAGTCCAACCAGTACAAAGACGTGATGGGTAAACATGGCTGGTATTTCCCACCAGTCATTCCTGGTGCGGTGGCGTCTGAAACCAGTACCGTGTAGTGAGGAAGAATGCATAAATGTACTAGCTAAACAAATTACCTGTACCAGTACTGGATTCCAAATCGCAGTTTGGTGGCCCGTTGGCTCGTTCTGATTATGTCCAGTCCTCTTGATCTGTCTCGGGTTCTCGTGCTCCCCCTGCAAAACCAGCAGCTAGTGTTTGATGCAGAGAAGACGACTGAATTGCTATTCAAGTCACACCAAGCTAGCGAGCAGTCTGGACAAAAAAGAATGTCAGTTACCTGCTTGCCGATCCTGCTGATTCAATGCAGATCAGTGCCACCCAGAAGAGGGCCCATTGGAAGATGAAGCTTGAGTTGTAATAGGGCCCAAAGAGCGCCGACCACCACCAGTTCTTGTGGTGTACGTCGGTCCAGTAGCTCCATTCGGTGACAAGCCCTTCATCCCAGAGCCACATTGCCCGCGACACCATAAATGTAGTAACACCGAACATTGGGAGGACGATGTATATCTGAAAGCGTCTGGCTAGAAGACTGATTATTTACTGCTGCAGATCTTCAGAACAAACCTCAGGGTGTCGGATGAAGAAATGCCCCCAGGTGTTATTGAAGGCGGCCAAGGTGAAGGTGCACAGGACGATGCCGTCCAGGCACTCAAGCACCATAACGTTAGTAAATGAGGTGTTCATCAGCAGGTTGGCCGCCTTGCATTGGGTCATGGAGAGACCCAATATTTGGGGGTTCCTGGCAAAGAGAACAGCCAGGTGTCCGACCATCAAAAATGCTGACTTCACTCCCAGGATGTCGATGGATGGCATCTGAAGTGACACTACTATATAAAGGTACTCTAAAATAAAGTAGAACAGTACCGTGCAGTCGCACCATATCTTCAAGTAGACCACAAGGACGGCTGCGATCGCGTAAAGAGCCACAGTTGTTAAGCAGCCGGTCCAGTGGCTCACCTGCTCTGCGAGGTGGCGGGGTTCAGAGAAATCGATGTGCCTTAGATCGTTTTGGCACCGATCTCCATCGAACCCCAGCGGGCAGTGGCACTGGAAGCCCTTGATCTTGTCCGTGCAGGTTCCTCCATTCAGGCAGGGCTCCATGGCACAGTCGTCTGTGTCGAAGTCACACGTTGGGCCCTGAAAGGTCACTCAATGCAGTTCGGTATTGGTCATCTGGTGGATGTCTTACATAGTAGTTGTGCCTGCAGTGGCACTGCTTGGCCCCTTCGAATGTCTCCGTGCAACTTTCGGTTCCGGGCACCCAACACATCCCACAATCTTTCACGGTGTCCCCTGGCTCACTGACTGGCATGAGAACTGGTTCCTTCCTGGTTGCTTCCAAAGACCAGTCTCCTAAAATACCTGACATCAATGTTTCAAATTAGTACACGTAGCCTCAATATGCCAAAGTTTAGAATAGAGGTTGGGCCTAAAGTGGGGTAGAGTGCTAAAGAGCAGTATTTTGGGCTAAAAATTCCTAAAAAGTGCTAACAAACAATCAAACATGTGGCTAGGTTTTCGGCTGTGGGGAATTTTTCCGATCCTACATGTAAGTGGGGCTTCAGCGACTTTTTTCGGCTCAAAACAGGGGTAATACCAATTAAAACGGTATTTTTGTTTAAAATGTGCAAAACAGCCTATTTTTTGTCTTAAAAGGTGCAATAACATACATGTAACAGGGGGTCTGGGGCAGTGTGGTGCACTTTTTATCTAGGTAACTAGGTAACTAGGTATACCTAGTATTACCTAGTTAAAATTCGCGAAAGGTACCTAGATTTACTTTACCTAGTTGCTGGTTACTCTATATTACCTAGTTTTACTTTACCTAGTTTTAAATCCACATGACTAGGTACTTCTAGGTAGAACAAGTTTACCTAGTTTGATATTTTCAGTTTTACGTGGCTTTTTCAGTCAGCAAACCTTCAAATTTCCGGCTTTCTCACAATTACAGTGGCCCAGAGAATGAATTTCTGACTTATTTAATCAATAAAATACTCATATTGGGTTAGGTGTAGCTGTGGGGAGAAAAATCAGGGAAGGTCAGAAATGGACTATACATTAATTAATTAACATTCTTATGACTATACGACTCCGGAACGTGCCCTATACTGATGCGTACCCCTAGGGGTATTTTTATATTTGGAAAACAGGCCCTCCGGAGCGTGCCTATACTGATGCGTCTCTAGGGGTACTTTTATATTTGGCAAAACAGGCCCCCCGGGGCGTGCCCTATGCTGATTTAGTGATCATTAGACTCGCCAGGCGAAGGGCTTTCAAATGATATATGACATGACCATTTTGGACGATTTTGAAATTTTGGAATTTTGCCAAAAAAATTATCGATAATCGATAGTTATCGATAGAAATCGTCAATTTATATTTATTTATGATCATTAAACACATTAGTTTTTGTTTGGGATCGGTTCCTGATTTCCCCCCCCAGCTACACCTGATCCATAATATTTACTTGAAATGTGTCATATTTCGTAAATTTTAACTCCACTAACTTCATCATTGTGCTATTGAAACAAAAATAATATTTTGACTTGATTTTGAGCGTTTTAGGTTTACCTAGTATTACCTAGTTTTTCTGGGCTTTACCTAGTATTACTTTACCTAGTTTCTTAGCTGAGAACTTTACCTAGTATTACTTTACCTAGTTTTTTAGGTGACAACTTTACCTAGTATTACTTTACCTAGTTTCAAATTTTCAAAATGCACCACACTGGTCTGGGGGTCTGTCCACCACTGGAAGAGTCAAACAAGACTCCAAGCAGCCAGCAGAAGCCAATCTGCTGTGCCTCAATCTCAAGCCACTTCATGATGAGAAGAAAGAAGATTTCGCTTTTGCAAACAAGGACACTCAAGTCCACTCCATGCCCAAACTGGATGACCTCAAGAAAGCCAAGCCGAATGGCGTCAAAGGATCAATTCAAGGACGTGATGTTCAAATGGCCATCAAGGACTTCAATCAAGCTGTTCCAATTCAAGACTGTCGGATCAGCAAAGGAACAGTCACAAAGAAGGTGAAGATAAACTACAAGGAACCAAGGAAGAAGAATCCACCTCCTCCAAGCATCACTCCCATCAAATCTTCAACTAAGTACGATGACAAGAAGCCTTCTCTACTCCCAAGGAGGACAAAAAGCAAGAGGACAAGGTACAAGCTCTTCGCTGGGGAGTGTCGTGAAAGACACGAGCTTTTAAGAGAGGAGGGAAGTAGTGTTATTTATTGTACATAGCTAGGTAAGGCTATTATTAAGCATTGATGTACAAATAGATAAATAGGCGCGATGTACTAGAGCTAGCTAGGCCGCCATGACGTCATGTGGCGTCACTTTACTACAAAGTAGAGGCGCGCCTCAATTCTTTCTAGAACTTTCTTCGCCTCGCCTCCTATTGACAGGTGGGCGTGACCTTCTAGAACTTTCCTTGCATTGTATTGTATATAAGCGCCTACGATAATGTTACGTCACTCTTCTAGAACTTTCTAGAATATTCTGTTGAGCTATATAAGGGCCCAGCTCGGCCATTGTGTATCCTCTGTTTCTACAAGTGAGCCTCTGTCAATTCTCTGTATCCTCTCAACTATCCTCTACAATCCCAATTGCTGTGTTTGTGCAGCCCCAATCCCATTTGTTATTCTGTTGTTATTCCCGAAATAAAGGGAAATTCCCAAACCAAGGCTTCTGTTCCCGATCCACCGCAACAGCGCCAGACCACCCCGACCCCATTCCACATCAGGGGAAGACCTGTTATATGTATGTGCAATAACCCTATTTAATTCGACATAATACAGCTAAAATGCATTCTCGAATTTTATATAGATATTTTGAAACCCAAATTAGGGCTCCGAGGTCCGAAACCATGTTTAGAGTCTCTGAAGCCCCAAGTTAGGCTTCCGGAACCCCATTTTTGGCCTCATAAACTTTCGGAGAAAATTCATTCTCCGACTTTTCTCACAAGTAACTTCCCCTAGGCAAAAACCCACCCCTCCCCTAGCCCCCTATTTACTTGCATATATGTAGATCAGACCACATGTATTAAGGGTTTGAAGCTTACCCCTAGCCATACATGCACCAGGGGGGTTGGGGTGGGCCCAGTACAAAATGGCCCAATCTGAATGTCAGTTTGCGAGAAAAGTTTTTAAGTCCGGAAACAGTTGAATGCTAAGCCTAAAGGCTTTCAATGCTGCACATCAACCGAGGGCCATATTAACGAGGCACCACTATATTAAGCTACTCTGTAATAAAGAAGAAGAGATTTAGAACAGTTCGAACAAGATTTCGATAGAGACGTCATAGCAGGACGTTTTGTAGTTGGAGGAGAAACAGACGGTGACACCACAGGGCGATGACATGCCGGACCATGCTTGGCCTGGGACCTGCTGCGCTGCCAGGATATACGTATATACCTAAAGTTTTGTTGCGCTATGGATACAGCTGAAGTATAGTTTTCCACTAATTTATCGGAATTTAGGATTTTGGCGAAGAAAAAGGAAATCCAATTAGTGTACTTGGGTAAAACCTCATTTTAGCAAAAAAAAATTTGAATAAGTATCAGACAATCTTCAGTTTATGCGCTCTCTAATAAAATCTGAGTCATTTTTTAAGAAAAACTGTACCTTTCAAGAAAACAGCTCTGGCTGGCTTGCGCGGCTTTTCAACTTTTTTCAGCTGACCATACCGCAGCCTGAGATAGACGCACTGTTCCCCCACCAGATATTTAGGGATTCCTTCGTCCCAGCCTGTTGATCCACAGATGCGCCTAGTTGTACTGCCGTTGATGCAACACGCAGTATTATGATGAACACTGATCCCATCACTCTGCTTCAATTCTCCATCTGCAGACTAGATGACTTCGGAACTTTTCATGTGAATGTGTAAAAAGTGACTCACAACTCTCTTTGTAGATTGTTGGTAGTTGGCAGAAGGCTTGGCTGATAACAAACCAAAGCAGCACACCGCACAACACCTTCTCAACTGCTATAAGGCACTTTTCTCTGTTGATTGTCTCATAGTTGCAGGGTTTGAGCATCTTTTTAACAGAATCATGCCACCGGTTGGCAGCAGACTTGGTCAAGGAGGATGCTTCCTCTTCCTTTTCCTCTAATTGCTTTGCTCTCGCTCTTGCCATCTTCAACTTGCTCTGCTTCATCAGAATCAGAGAGATCAGTGCTTTCTTGGCATCATCATCATCGGTCTCCTGCTTTGCATTTTTCTCGTACCGAAGTTTCTCCACCCTCATCGCTTCTCTTTCTTCCTTCAGTTGTTTGTGCGTTAAGTCACTCACTTCTCCTACTACTACCGTGGGAGCTGTCTTTCCAATCGTTTCCACCACTCTGATCTGGGTGGGTTTCCTGTTGTTTGCAGACAAGGAGCAAGAAGCAGCTTCACTGCCCTGCAGTTGATCCGATCTGACTGCCAATTTCCCAGGTTGAAGCTGGGTCATTTGATCTTGCCAATCTGATTTTCGTTCCTGCTCTTCCTCTGTTTCATCCTTTTTCCATTCATCCAATTGCTCTTCTTCTTCTTCTTCACCCTGTTCTTGAACCCATAGACCTTGTTTCTCATGAATAGCATGTAGAGCGTCTTCCCTTAAGTTAGGAGATTAGAAGCAACGATGCTGAACTGGCATCTATTATCCCCTTACTTCTCATCTCGATCTGTCATCAGAGATTTCTGTCCGTCTTTCATTCTTTTAGTTTCCAGACTTCGTCTTGTTTGGTTTGCTAACGATTTGTTGGAGAGATAGTTGGGCCGTCCAAGCTCGAGTTGGCGAAATCGGACAGGAAAGCGTTGTTGGTGGTCGGTTGCTCGGACACAAATGGATGGATGACATCTTCCAACAAAAGGAAATGACACATTGATCGGCTCTTCCAGGGGCTATGTAATGTACACATTATTTCTTTCCATTAGGGAGCGACGCAGAAACGTTTCTGATTGGATTTTGAGCCGACGTCCTTTACGGACCCCTACAAACTGTACTTCGTAGGTTGAAAATTATGCTTTAGGGATAAAAAAGCTTCAATGATTATAATAATAGCTATACATGGCTTCGTGGCAATGGCACTTAGCCGACCTTAGCCGGTGGGCATTCTATTTTCATACAAAATAGTATTACAGACAAACTTTGACAAAATTGTGTAATTCTGCATTGTTTTCTGCCTAGTGGAATTAAATTTAAATTTACTTACCACAACTGAGAAAAATTTAATTAAATTATAATCTACTTACCACATTTAATTAAATTAAGTATATTTAAAACAGGCCTGTTTTCGGCGGCTAGTACCTTCGGCTGTATTTCCAACTTAGCAAGTGTGCTATAGAATAACTTATTCTTTTTCTTATTCTTCTTTTAGCAGAAAATGGACATTGAAAAACCACTCAGTTTTCGAGAGGATAATGCCCTTTAACGGCCGAATTATGATCCAAAGTGCATCCACGCAGCCTTGCACAATCAGCCTTACAAGAAGAAAGCAAAAGCAGTGAACAATAGATACGTTTACATCTTGATAGAAGATTTGACTTGTCAGATAAACAACCGCAGTGGTAAAACAAATATGGAAGTTAACAGAAAACCTGGCCTAACTGACAATACATGTACTGCCTCTGCATCTGCACAAATTCTTTACACTTGCTCTTCTTCTTCATCCCCAATCACATCGAATTGCACTCTGTTTGGATCATAGGTGGGAGGGTGGCGGCGCAGGCATTCTCGGTGCGCCTTGTCTAGCTGATCGTCCCGCTCCAGCCACATCTCTCTCTGATCGAATCGCGACGCACTCGGGTCCCGCACAGAGATGATATGTGGCAGTGGCTGGATGTCGACCATCTCCCGAGTGCCCAGCAGTGGCTTTTTCTGCAACAGAATGTTTGAATCATGAATCATGTTAACATAAAGAAAGCTAAATACAGTAGCGGCCAAAAAATGTCCATTAGGGAGCGACGCAGAAACGTTTCTGATTGGATTTTGAGCCGACGTCCTTTACGGACCGCTACAAACTGTACTTCGTAGGTTGAAAATTAAGCTTTAGGGATAAAAAGCTTCAATGATTATAATAATAGCTATACATGGCTTCGTGGCAATGGCACTTAGCCGACCTTAGCCGGTGGGCATTCTATTTTCATACAAAATATTATTACAGACAAACTTTGACAAAATTGTGTAATTCTGCATTGTTTTCTGCCTAGTGGAATTAAATTTAAATTTACTTACCACAACTGAGAAAAATTTAATTAAATTATAATCTACTTACCACATTTAATTAAATTAAAGTATATTTAAAACAGGCCTGTTTTCGGCGGCTAGTACCTTCAGCTGTATTTCCAACTAAGCAAGTGTGCTATAGAATAAGTTAATAGTTCTCTAAAATGAAAAAGAAACCAGGATGACATAGGATAAATGAACAGTAAGGGCAGTCGTTTGGATTGAAAACCTCCATCTCTATCTCAAGCTGCTTTCCAGTCAGTTTCTGCTTGCATCCACAACAACCGGCAGGTAATGCTGGTGAGACTGAAAGTATGCTATTGCATAGCGGAATGCGCTGGACAGCACCTACGACCTCTTATCTGAGTGGATAAATTTGAGTAGTCTGTTTTATGGGAAGCCAAGAAAAACAAGCGCAAAGACCAAAGACGGTGGTGGGCGAAAAACTGTACTGTAGGTTACGTGCCTTTCCACTGAGAGGTATCCATACTGTGAGCAGACACTAAGGCAATGCTTGTATGCTTCCATAAAGGCCATCCATAGTAGACTTGACTAAGTAAATTAATAAGTAAATTAAGTGAATTACTTTTGGTACAACTGTAAGTATACTGTAACCCACAACCCCCTCCGCTTTGGCGAATGACCTGTTATATGTATGGATGGGAAATCAAGTCTTCTTTTAGCAGAAGATGGACATTGAAAAACCACTCAGTTTTCGAGAGGATAATGCCCTTTAACGGCCGAATTATGATCCAAAGTGCATCCACGCAGCCTTGCACAATCAGCCTTACAAGAAGAAAGCAAAAGCAGTGAAGAATAGATACATTTACATCTTGATAGAAGATTTGACTTGTCAGATAAACAACCACAGTGGTAAAACAAATATGGAAGTTAACAGAAAACCTGGCCTAACTGACAATACATGTACTGCCTCTGCATCTGCACAAATTCTTTACACTTGCTCTTCTTCTTCATCCCCAATCACATCGAATTGCACTCTGTTTGGATCATAGGTGGGAGGGTGGCGGCGCAGGTACTCTCGGTGCGCCTTGTCTAGCTGATCGTCCCGCTCCAGCCACATCTCTCTCTGATCGAATCGCGACGCCCTCGGATCCCGCACAGTGATGATATGTGGCAGTGGCTGGATGTCGACCATCTCCCGAGTGCCCAGCAGTGGCTTTTCCTGCAACAGAATGTTTGAATCATGAATCATGTAAACATAAAGAAAGCTAAATACAGTAGCGGCCAAAAAATCTCCACCCCATTTTTGGAAATTGCGCAAACGACTCGTTCTCGGTCAATTTTTCATCGATTTGCCTCAATTGTTCTGGATTAATTAAACAAGGTGACAAGGACTTTTATGACTCGAAAACGAAGAATCAGGGTGGTCCACGGAAATTCAATTTTTTTCGGCAGTTTAAAGAGTATGGGTCTGTAACTTGCAGGAATGATTGGGATTACCATTGGGCAAAGTATACTGACTGGGCAGCCCTATAGCTGAAAGGGCCCTAAAATGGGAGATTTCAAATATGTGACTTTTCTTCGAAAACCCGGTTAAATGGTGATTCAGAAGGTTTTTGATTTTTCAAAAACACGATGGTGAGGGTTTCTATGGTATGGAACAGACTTCTAATATCAGGTTCATTCATTAGTCGAACTTCCTTCCTACTACAAAAATTGCTGCTGAAATTTCCCAAGTTTTAGAAGTTTTAGTGGGATGGACAATTTGCAACCCTACTGTAGTTTTTACCCTGGTTTCTGTTGGCTCTGGAATCACGGGCAGGCTCCTGGTGTGGTTGACCTGTTGGAGCAGCTCATCCAACCTGAATCTCCTGACCAGTGCCTGACCCGTGCCAACATCCTCTGTTCCCGCATTTCCCTCTCCTTCATCTGCTGCCACCTCTCCCAGTCCCTTCTGCTCATGCGCTTGAACTCTTCCAATGGGATCAGTGTGATGGGATCTTGTTTGGGCACGATTGCACACCAACTTGGCAGATTCCTCATCAGCAGTCTGGCGAACCAGGCCCACAACTGAAAGTTATCATCCATTCAACCATCTGTGTGTGATAAAAACTCTGTGCTACTTACTGGACGGCCAATGGCGATCACATCGATCAGCTTCCAGCTGGCGTGCGCCAAGTACAGCCAGATTGCATTGCCATACATGCCAGCATCGATGTAGTACACGCCGAATTGGCCGGCGATCATGCCCAATCCGAACAGAGGCAGTCCAACCAGAAGAAGGATGTGGTGGGTGAACATGGCTGGTATTTCCCACCAGTCATCTCTGGTACGATGGCGTCTCAACCAATTACAGTGTAGTGCGAAAGAATGCATAATACAGTAGCTAAACAAATTACCTGTACTAGTACTGGATTCCGAATCGCAGTTTGGTTGACCGTTGGCTCGTTCTGATTATGTCCAGTCCTCTTGACCTGTCTCGGGTTCTCGTGCTGCCTCTGCAAAATTCACAGATACTGTTTGATGCAGAGAAGATTCAGAAGAAGATTTGCAATTCAAGTCCTACCTGGGGGACAGTTTATGTGAACAATAAAAATAATGTCAGTTACCTGCTTGCCGATCCCGCTGATTCAATGCAGATTAATGCCACCCAGAAGAGGGCCCATTGGAAGATGAAACTTGAGTTGTAATAGCGGCCAAAGAGCGCCGACCACCACCAGTTCTTGTGGTGTACGTCGGTCGAGCAGCTCCAATCGGTGACAAGCCCTTCATCCCACAGCCACACTGCCCGTGACACCACGAATGTTGTAGCAGCAAACACTGGGATGTACATCTGAAAAAAGCCTCTGACTTGAAGTCTGATTATTTATTGCTGAAGATCTTCAGAACAAACCTCAGGGTGTCGAATAAAGAAATGCCCCCATTGAAGGCGGCTAAGGTGAAGGTGCACAGGATTATGCCGTCCAGGCACTCAAGCACCATAACGTTGATAAATGATGTGTTCATCAGCAGTTTGGCCGCCTTACATTGGGTCATAGAGAGACCCAAAATTTGGGGGTTCCTGGTGAAGAGTGTATTTGCTAGGTGTCCAACCATCAAAACTGCTGACTTCACTTCACTCCCAGGATATCCATCGATGGCATCTGAAGTGACACTATTATATTAAGCTACTCTATAATAAAGAAGAAGAGATTTAGAACAGTTCGAACAAGATTTCCATGGAGACGTCATAGCAGGACGTTTTGTAGTTGGAGGAGAAACAGACGGTGACACCACAGGGCAATGACATGCCGGACCATGCAAGCTTTGCAGGTAGAAACGAGTTAGTGAGGTAAGCAAACGAAAGAAGTCTTTACACCACCAGAGGTGGATCTGAAAAACGATTGCGCACCCTTGTTATAATTTTGAGGGCAGGTGTTAGCATTTGGTACAGGTAACGAAAAATTCCTAAAGGGGCTGGAAGTAAACTGTTTTTATCTGTCTTTCAAGAGTAATTTGGCATTTTGAGCGATGTTTAGGCTAAAATCTAAATTTTAACTTGTTTGACAAAATGCCTGACACCTAATACCTGATACCTGTGTTTTTGTGAATACCTACCTGTATCTGATACCCGATCGGGTATTTTTGAAATACCTGTACCTGATATTAGGTACTTTATCAATACCTGCCCACTGTAGTCTGGATTTGCTCCTAGAGAGCAAGAACGTTTTTGGATGTTCTCCATCTTTCCTCCGTTATTGCTCGATTACAGAGAGTCGTTGTTGGATATAGAATAGAAAAGAATCGTCCGATTGTGGTTTAGCAATATGTATTAGACAGTGAAGGGCTGTTGTGGCCTGGACACAAATCGATTGCATTTTCGATCTGTCTTCGTACTAGTATTAAGAATGAGGACATTTTGTTGCACTTTCGATTTTCCTAAATTAACCTTCCTACCTCCATCACCGTTTTTGCTTCCTACCTTTCAATCCATCTGTATGTCCTCTGAGTAGGCTACTGGAAGTGGCTCATTTCTTTGTACACGTGAAGCAATTTGTCCGGTTGTCAAACAGATTGGTGCGTTTAAAGAAAGTTTTAAGTAATGTACGGAACGAAGTACAAGTTTGTCATGGACCATACCAGCATGGAATGGAAGAAATATAAAGACAACAATTGTGAAGAACAGTTACAACACACCAGAGGAAGAACGATCATCCTTGATCTGTATCTGTATCTGTAAGTGCTACGCCTGGGTACTCTCTCTCGTATCACTCTTCCTCTGTTTCTGGACTGATTGATACTGAATAAACTGAACTGAACTGAACTTGACCGCCGGAGGGAGTGACAGTCGAAACATCATCGCGGTTCATTTCGAAGCGCAAAACCACAACAGTTTTCGGTATGTGTCCTCCATAAGCTGACTCAGGGCTGGGAGTAGGGGAGTAAGGGGTTGGCCGTTACAACTGACCAGCTGTGTAACCCCCAATCCTTGGTACATACAAATGTTGATGCGGTGACAGCAACCGACTAAGAGCGAACCCAGTTAAGTATTTACTTCAGCGAGTTAGAGAAACGAACAACGAGGAGAGGTATTAAAACACACGCCACACAATACAATACAGTACAAGAGATAACGACAGTAACAATAATAATGCAGAATTGAAGTGCATCTCTACAACAAATGACTCTATTTAGAAATCTTCTGAACGAATAGAATTAATAAACATATTTATGATGCTGCCTACAATTTTGTCGCGTCGTTGACTCAGTGGTTAGCTCGCTGCCTTGAGTCACGGCGGCCCTGCATCTCTAGCGGTTGCAGTGTCTTTGAAACCAGTTTGACTGGAATTAGACTTAGCAAAGCCCAACCCAGGCCACCGAAAGCTGGTGACAGCGAGTAGGCAAAAGGGTACCACCGTCGGGTGGGAAGCTAATGGGAGTCTGTGTGCCATACATGTAACAGGGGGTCTGCCCCCACCCGACTTAGGCCAATCCCCCAGGATGGGACCCCCCACAAAAACTTCCTAAATCGCCCGCAAAACAGCACTTTTAGCTGTATTTCAGCCCAAATTAGCGATTTTTGGCGAGTATTAAAAAAATTGCGATTTTTTCGATTTTTGAGCCTTTTTAGTGCCCCACCCCCTCCCAAAATTTTGGCTCAGACCCCCGGCCGGTGCAGACCCCCCAAACCCCCTCCCCTTCGGCGGACGACCTGCTACATGTATGCTGTGTGCGCAAGGCCGGTCCCCGGGCCACAGAATGCTTCGGCACTCGTCTCGCAAAAACTGACCCCCAGGTGGTGTCAAGGCCACCCGCAGCGGCTCAACGCACGTCAAAGTGCAACTAGGCATGCGAGATGCGAGTACTTTAGCTTTTTACCTACAATGTTGACGACGTACAGTTCTATGGCTCAAGATTTGAGCAACAACGCAAGAAAAACAAAACAGTCACTAGAATCAGTTAGGCAGGTCAGTCTGTGTCATTTGTCAGTAGTCAGTTGGCTCCTGTTGCTTACTTTCAAACTGCTTCATCCTCCTCTGACGTGTCTCCGATCACATCAAACTCGAGCCTGTTTGGATCGTAGGTGGGCGGGTGGCGGCGGAGGTAGGCCTGGTGTGCTCGATCCAGCTGGTCATCCCTCTCCAGCCAGGTCTCCCTCCTGTCAAACCGCCATGTCCGTGGATCTCGAACTGTGATTATGTGGGGCAGAGGTGGAATGTCCACCAATGCCCGGGAGCCCAAGAATGGTTCCTCCTAAAGTTGGGCTTTCCGTTTGATATCATAACAAAGAAACAGGCAGTACTAACCCAATGTTCGAGTGGCACTTCCATGGCCGGAAGCCTCCAGTTGGAATCCAGCTGCCGCAGCATTCTGTCCAGTTTGAATCTCTCCTGCCGCACTTTTGCCATCATCCGTTGGTACGCGATCTCCCTTTGCTTCTGCTCGGCCCAGCGCTTCCAGTCCCCTCTCCTCATCCTCTTGAAGTCTTCGATCGGTATGAGTGTTAACGGGTCTTTCTTGGGGACTATCGGGCAGCGGCTGGGCAGCCATCTCATCAGGATTCTGGCGAACCAGACCCACAGCTAAAATATTGCTTTTCATAGAAGAGTGCATCTAGTCTGTTCCCTTTGCCGTGCACACAGCAGCGGCATCAGAGTTTTGGAAATAATCGGTTCTAGCTATCCAAAAGAGAACTCACCCAGATGTTTAGCACCAGCAAGTCTAGTATGTGGCAGGCAGCATGGGCGAGGTACAGCAGGATGGCCTGGCTGTACATGCTGGGGCTGATGTAGTAGACGCCCAGCTGGCCCACCAGCAGCCCCAAGGCAAACAGGAGCAACTTGACAACGGCGATCACTTGGTGGTTCATCATGGCAGCAATCTCCCACCAGTCATCGCGTGTGCGGTCCCGTCTTAAATGAGTGGCACTGAGTGCAAACGATGTGGCTAAGTGAAGCAATTACCTGTACAGGTACTGAATGCAGAGTCGGAGTTTTGTATAGCGGCCACTGGATTTGATAATATCCAGCCCCAGAGTCCGGTCTCGAGTCCGTGTGCTGCCTCTGCAAACATATGCGGTACATACAAAGGTTGGAAGAAAGAAATAAAACAATTGTCAATTACCTGGCCGCTGTGCCGGCAGATTCAGTGGCGATCATGGCCACCCAGAATATGAAGCCCTGCGCCAAGAACAGTGAGCTGTAGAAGGGTTCGAAGAATGCCGCCCACCACCAGTTCTTATGGTGTACATCAGCCCAGCAGCTCCACTCTGTAACGAGTCCTTCATCCCAGAGCCACACTCCTCTGGCCAGCACGAACCCAGTCGATGCAAAGACAGGCAGGAACATGTACAGCTGAAATAGTTCTGTTACACTACTGTCTTCAGAGCGCATTCCATCAACCCACCTCAGGGTGCTGTACGAAGAAACTTGCCCAGGTGTTGTTAAAGCTGGCCTGGGTAAAGGTGCACATTACAATGCCGTCCAGCACTGTCAGCACCAGCACATTGACAAACGAGATGTTGACCAGCAGACTCGCCCCTTTGCACTGGGTTGGAGTGAGCCCAAGCATTTGTGGGTTGCGGCCTAGGAACACGATCAAATGCCCTGTGAAAAGGAACAGGGACTTTACTGCCAGCAGATGGGCTGATGGCATCTGAAATAGCGATTGTTCTGGCGCGAAAGATATGCCAGTATTCTACCTTGTTCTTGTGCCAAACTATTGAGTAGAGGCTGAGGAGCAGAGTAATGGCATGTGCGATGACCACTGCCAGGCAGCCTGTTGAGTGGCTGAGGATGTCTCCCAGGAACCGGGCCTTGCTAAAGTCGATCTTGCGTAGGTCGTTTTCACACCGGTCACCATCAAAGTGCAGCAAACAGTCGCACTTGTATCCTTCGATTAGATCAGTACAGGTGCCGTCGTTGAGACAAGGCTCCAACGCACACTCGTTGGTGTCGAAGTCGCATGTGGGGCCCTAAACTGTCATTCATAGTTTTGCACTTGGAAGATGGTGGAAGACTTACATAGTGGCTGGCCTTACAGTGGCACTTTTTCGCCCCTTCGAATGTCTCTGTGCAGTTCTCTGTTCCGGGCACCCAGCACATCTCACAGTGCTTCACCGCATCTCCTGGCTCTTCAATCGGTCTCAACAGTGCCACCTTCTTGGTTGGTCCCAATGACCAGTCACCTGCAAAGTCTGTCATCAGTCACTTAATCTTTTTGCAATTACAATAGACTGAGGTCATACATCATGCAGGGGCTTGTGTATGCGAAGGTCATTCAGCAGATTCAGAATTTATATTTCAGTTAAGGTTGTAAAAATCAAAGTATAGAATAATCGACTTGGGATCCTCCATAGGATTCCTTTCTTTCTTTCACAAAATCATGGTTCGTAGCATATGTGTAGATGAAACAAACCATACATGTACTAGCCGGGTTTGGGGGGTAACCCCCCCAGCTGGAAAGGCCAAACCACCTCTCACCCCGACTCAAAAATATAAGTACTAGTAGTGGCTCCAGTACTAACAAACTGTCTCGGAAATCATTAATTTTTAGCCGAAAATTCGCTTGAAAAACAGACATGGGCAAGGAGGGCAATTGGTGTTTGGGTGGGGAAGCAAGAGAAAGCCAAACCCCATCAATCTCAAGTTGACCCCGAAGCTACTCACCAAAGCCAAGCTGGTAGACATTGACCTGGTCGGCCACCCTTGAGTTCATCGTGTTGTTCAGTCCACCGCATGCAGCAGATGCGTTGCCAGAGCAGACGACCTTGCAGAGCTCCTCCGAAATCTTCGCTTCAAACACCCAGTCCCGGTGTTCCGTGCATCCACAGAACTGGTCAGACAGAGCTGGAAAGAATATCTACAATAATGTATGAAAATATTGTGAACGGAACTTACCAAAAGCAATCCAGACAGTCCTGGACCGTCCATCCGAGTCTCTGCTGACCTTATCACAGTGCCTGGCGCAGTTGTCTGGACTGTTGTCGTCCATGCGCTGCCAGTTGAAGTGGTCTGGCACTGCCGTTCTGTCATGGCCTCGTCTCCCGCTGTCCTTCAGCTGGTGACATCCCACAGACGTGAATGGGGGCCCCAGGTATGGGGGGCTTGTTGTTGTGCTGGTTGGCGCGGTTGTTGTGAAATGGTCTGGAATAGAGCCCAGTTGAGTTCTGGTGATCAAATTTCCAATCCAAATCACAAACCGTGGCAGGGGGTGCGACTGTTCCACTGACCGTCATCTTGGCATGTGGCCAGTGCAGATACGATCAGGGCCTTCTCCCTGCACAGGATGTTTATCGTCCGTCCGGCTGGAATCAGAGGCAGCCGCTGCACTGAGCTTTTGATGGCATCCAACAGGTGCGCTGGACTGCACGTCAGCTTATTGCACCGCTCTGAAGTGTTTTTTGTTATTGTGAAAGAACAGCAAAGACAGGCAGTCTTCTCTCTTACCCTTTATGCAGACAACTCTGGCCGCTCTGCACACATCTTTCACAACCTTCACGGCTGTTCCCTGCACACTGAGGTATGTGCAGTTTCCGTTCTTGCTCATGTCCTCATCCAGCCAGACCAACCCGGGAGCCAGCGGGAACGTCCGTTCCCTGGAACAATGACGGAAGTAAATCATCTTTATCACATGTTTTTTCAGGTTAAACTTACATAAAGGTTTGCATCATAACGAACTCAGTGCTCTTTGCAAACCAAGCTGGCATCACTCCGGTGGTATCGCAGAGACCCCTAGCCTTCTCCAGCGAGTTGACGGTTCGGTAGTGCAGCCGGAAACTGTGCTGCAGGCCAGGGAACCAGCCAACCGCTTCTGTGCATGATTCTGAAGAGCTTTGCATTCAACTAACGAAATGTGCATGACTACAAGAAAGCTTACCCGTCATTTTTCCCACAGTCACCAGTCCAGTTTCATTGGTCTTGCCTGTTCTTGTCTCTTTGTACCGGCCGCAAGTTTCTTGAATGTTGCCTGAGCACGGTTGGTCACAATATTTTTCGTTGGCCATCAAGTTGGTGAGTTTCGGGCCGTAGCAGCAGCAGATTGCTGGACCAACACCTGCAATTAGATAAGTGATTCTGTTGCAACACCACTTACTGATTTCTTTGACTCACCATAGAACATGTGCTTTCCAATGGGAAATTTGCGGCAGTGAAGAGCACACGAAATGTGGCTGACATCGGACATCGCTGTGCACAGCTTGCTGGCCGTCGTTTGGTCATGGAAGTAGCAGGCCACATAGTCGTTTGCTAGAAGATTCAAACGTAATTCTGATAAACGCCCAACCGTTGTTATACTACTTTTACCTAGGCATTTGGGGATTTCTTCATCCCAGCCTGTTGGCCCACAGGTGCGTGTAGTTGCATTGGTGCTAAGGTAGTAGTTTTGGCCACACTGGAAGCTGACTTGGTCACCGTTCTTGAACTCTCCTTCTGCAGACTGTCTAACTACTGTGACCTTTCCATGTTCCAGTTGCGCACTTTCACACGAAGTCACTGTGGGAAGTGTTGTGGTAGTTGTGTGAGCTATTGTCGTTGTGGCTTTAAAATAGTCTGAAACTTTCTACTCATATTATTAGTTAGTATTTATAGCATAGTTACCTTGGCAAGGACTCAAACTTTCCCACAGGCCATCCTTACTGCACATTGCATCTACTCTCTCAAGCAGATCATGGCTCTGGCACAGAACCTGAGTGACCAGGCCAGCTGGGACGATAGGCAGTGGAATGGTGTCCTTCACTATGTCGATTAGGTATGCGGGGTCGCACGACAGCTTATCACACCGCTCTGAAAGGGATATGGTTCAGCTCCGGTCTTTTTTGGCTAAAAGTTTACCTTTCATGCAAACAACTCTCGCTGGCTTGCATGGCTCTACAACTTTTCTTAGCCGACCATATTGCAGCCTCAGATAGGTGCACTGTTGCCCAACTGGTTGTGCATCCAGCCACACTGATGTCGACAACAATATCAGCTTTTTCTTTCTAAAACGATTTTTTGCAAGAGAACAGGAGCTGAAGTTGATGCTGTAACTCACATGTATGTTGACATCAAGAAGTACTCGGGGCCGTCCAAGAAAGATTCTGGCAGAACTGCAGTCGACTGGCACAGCTGTTTGGCTTCCTCCAACGATGCAGCAGATGTTCTTAGATGCAGCTTAAAGCTGTGATGTACGCCTGGGAACCACCCGTTTGCATCGACGCATGAATCTAAAACAGTAAAGGTAGACCAATGCATAGGTACATGCAGCCAATTAATTACTAACCCGAAAGTTTTCCAACATTGACAGCCCAGATACTGCCATCCATTCCTTCAGTGCCACACATTTCAGCACGATTGCCTGAACAGCTGTGCTGGCATCTGTACTCAGTTTCTACCTGTGCCTTTGCCTCAAACTGCGATCCATAGCAGCAACACATCCTTGGAGAAACAGCTAAAAAGATACTTATTGGACAAAGCCAGATTTGGCCTAAATACTGTCTCACCATAGTATACATATGCACTATTTCGGCAGTGCATAGCGCAAGCCACTCGATTCATTGGGACAACCCTGTAGCAGTTCTCATCATTATGTTTGTCATAGGCAAAGCAACCGACATAGTCGAGAGCTAAAACAGTAAATGTGTTTCGTTTGAAATGCATTCATGTATGTTCTTTCATGGTACCTAGGCATTTTGGCACTGCTCTGTCCCAACCACTGGTTCTACATGTCAGCTTGTTTTGTTTTGAGCTGATGTAATACCCCTGCTGACAGCTGATACTGATTTCATCGCCTGGCTGGAATTCCTTGGTTGTGGCTTGGCGTATTATTGTCACTGTGCCTTTTGGAACGACTACATTCTGACAAGTTCCAGCAGTCAGCATTGATGTGAGAGTGAAGCTAGTTACTGTATGAGAGGTGCTCATTAGTTGTGGGGTTGAGGGGAGAATAGAGGAACTGCTGGCTATTGGCGTTCTTCTTGAGGCCATCAAAGACACTTCCATTTCTGTGGTTTGGTGGCTGGTTGAGGCTACGATCTCAGTTGATGGTTCCTCAGTTTCTTCAGCTGTCATGGCAGTTGCTGTGGACAATGAAACAGTTTGTGTTGCGGTGCTGGGTTCAGGACTAACTGCTGTCACTGACTGAGCTTCAGAGGTGCTGTCTCCAACTGTTGTAGTTGTTGACGTTGTTGAGCTCACAGAGCTGCGTTCTGCAGTGGTTGGCTCTTCAGTTATGCTGATGGATGTAAATGTTGCGTTGGTTGGCACAGAGCTGCTTGTTGAGGGTGTTCTGGCTGCAGTAATATCACTAGCTGTTGAAACTGGTTCCTCTGGACCTATACTGCTTATACTGGCACTTGTTGAGCTTCTTGCTGTAGCTGTAGTAGTACTAGAGGATGTCGTTGCTTCCATAGTTGCTTCTGCAGTGCCAAGTGAGGTTGTCTCCACCAGATTAGAGCTCGTAATACTGCTTGTTAATGCCTCAGTTGATGAGCTTGAGCTGCATGAGGTTTGCCATGTCGAGGTTGTGACCTCTTCAGGGGTGGTCCTTTCTGAGGGTGAGAGTGCTTGAGTTGTTGCTTCATTTGTTGAGGTTGAGGGGACCTCAGTTAGAGTTGCAATAGCTAATGGAATGGTGAAATCATCTGTGGTGCCAGGCGCCTCATGTGTTTCAGTTGTAATCACCATGGCTGCAGACGATTTGGTGATGGTAGTTTCAGTTGTGGTTTCCTCAGGCATTCTGGTTGTGGATGGTTCTGTTTGGGTTCTGCTTAGTGAGGGTGAAGCCAACTCAGTTGTAGGTGAAATTGTTGGTACATCAGTGGTAGTAATAAATGTGGTTGTTGATGTAGCTGGTGTTTCATTTGCGGTTGTTGCACCTGTTAGCCCCTCAGTTGTTTTTGTGGCTGTGGGCTGTGCAATGGTGCTTGCGGGCTCTTTACTTCCGGTTGCCAGATCCTGACTCGTGGCCTTAGTTTCTGATAGGGTTCTTGGCATCAGACTTGTGGCTGAGGATGTTGTAGTTGTGGTGAGTGATCTGGTCAGTGTTTCAGGTGTGGTTTTCAGCAGCTCACTTGATGCCATGGTTATTGATATGTCAGTTTTGGCTATTGAGGTTGTGACCTCCTCAATTTTGATTGAGGCTGGTAGTGGTTCAGTTGTTGGTACAGTGGTAGGCAACTCCTTTGCGTTTGATGGTGTGACTGGCTCAGTTTTGGTTGCGGTTACAACCTCACTTGTAGTTGTGGTTGTTGGCATGATATATGAGGTTGCACTAATTGAGGCTGTAAGTGCCTCAATTATTGGTTTTGTTGTAGGTTCGTCAGTTGTCGGCCTGGGCACCTCAGTTGTGGTGGTCAACATTTCACTTGTGGTTGTCATTGTTGCTTCGGAAGTTGTTGGTTCCTCAGCTATGATTGTAGGCACCTGGGGTGTGTATGTTGTTCTTGAAGCTGTTGGTTCCGCAGTCGTGAATGTGGATATCTTGAGTAAGACTGTTGTTTCTGTGGTTGCTGATTTCTCAGTTGTGGTTACAGGTGCATCAGTTGAGGCTGCAGAGGGTGTTTGTTCTTCAATCGTGGTTGTAGGCACATTGGTGGATACTGTTGACCTTGTATGCTCCTCACTAGCGGTTATGGTCACTTCAGGTGTTGCTGCAGGTGTTATTTGTTCCTGAGTTGTGGTTTTTGTCACCTCAAGTGCAGCTGAGGAGGTTGTTTGTTCCCCAGTTGACGTCTTAAGCACATCTGTGGAGGCTATTGAGGTTGTTTGTTTGCCATTTGTGGTTGAGGACTCATCGGTGGAGGCTGTTGAGGTTGTTTGCTCCTCACTAACGTGAGTGGTCACTTCAGATGCGGTTGAGACAGTTGTTTGTTTGCCATTTGTGGTTGCGCGCACATCAGTGGAGGCTATTGAGGTTGTTTGTTCCTCACTAGTGGGTGTGGTCCCTCCAGATGTAACTGAGGCAGTTGTATGTTTGACAATTGTGGTTGATGGCACATTGGTGGAGGCTGTTAAGGTCGCTTGCTCCTCACTAGTGGTTGTGGGCATCTCAGGTGTGGCTGAAGTTGTTTGCTTGCCAGTTGTGATTGTTGACACATCGATGGAGGCTGTTGAGGTTGTTTGCAGCTTGCTAGTGGTCAAGATCACCACAGATGTGGCTAAGAGAGTTGTTTGTTTGTCAGTTGTGGTTGAGGGCATATCGGTGGAGACAGTTGAGGCTGTTTTCTCCTCACTAGTGGGTTTCTCACTTGCAGTTGTGGTCACGTCCGGTGTGGCTGAATGTGTTGTTTGTTCCTCATTTGTGGTTGTTGTCACCTCAGGTGTGGCTGAAGTGCTTGTTTGCTCCCCAGTTCTGGTCATAAGCACATCGGTGGAGGCTGTTGAAGTTGTTTGCTCCTCACTAATGGGTGTGGTCACTTCAGATGCGGTTGAGACAGTTGTTTGTTTACCAATTGTGGTTGATGGCACATTGCTGGAGGCTGTTAAGGTTGCTTGCTCCTCACTAGGGGTTGTGGGCATCTCAGGTGTAGCTGAGGGAGTTGTTTGGCTGCCAGTTGTGATTGTTGACACATCGATGGAGGCTGTTGAGGTTGTTTGCAGCTTGCTAGTGGTCAAGGTCACCACAGATGTGGCTAAGAGAGTTGTTTGTTTGTCAGTTGTGGTTGAGGGCACATCGGTGGAGACTGTTGAAGTTGTTTTCTCCTCACTAGTGGGTTTCTCACTTGCAGGTGTGGTCACCTCAGGTGTGGCTGAATGTGTTGTTTGTTCCTCATTTGTGGTTGTTGTCACCTCAGGTGTGGCTGAAGTGGTTGTTTGCGCCCCAGTTCTGATCATAAGCACATCGGTGGAGGCTGTTGAGGTTGTTTGCTCCTCCCTAGTGGGTGCGGTCACTTCAGATGCGGTTGAGACAGTTATTTGTTTGCCATTTGTGGTTGAGGACACATCAGTGGAGGCTATTGAGGTTGTTTGTTCCTCACTAGTGGGTGTGATCACTCCAGATGTAGCTGAGGCAGCTGTTTGTTTGCCAATTGTGGTTGATGGCACATTGGTGGAGGCTGTTAATGTTGTTTGCTCCTCGCTAGTGGTTGTGGGCATCTCAGATGTGGCTGAGGGAGTTGTTTGCTTGCCAGTTCTGATTGATGACATATCGATGGAGGCTGTTGAGGTTGTTTGCTGGTTGCTAGTGGTCAAGGTTACCACAGATGTGGCTAAGAGAGTTGTTTCTTTGTCAGTTGTGGTTGAGGGCACATCGGTAGAGACTGTTGATGTTGTTTTCTCCTCACTAGTGGGTTCCTCATTTGCAGTTGTGGTCACCTCAGGTGTGGTTGAAGGTGTTGTTTGTTCCTCAGCTGTGGTTGTTGTCACCTCAGGTGTGGCTGAAGTGCTTGTTTGCTCCCCAGTTCTGGTCCTAAGCACATCGGTGATGGCTATTGAGGTTGTTTGCTCCTGACTAGTGGGCATGGTCACCTCTGGTGTGGCTATAGATGTTATTTGTTTGCCATTTGTAATTGAGGGCACATCGGTGGAGGCTGTTGAGGTTGTTTGCTCCTCACTAGTGAGCACGGTAACTTGAGAGTTGGCTGAGAGGGTTGTTTGTTTGCCATTTGTGGTCGTGGGCATAACAGTGGAGGCGATTGAGGTTGTTTGCTCCTCACTAGTGGCCATGGTCAACTTGGTGGAGGCTGTCAAGGTTGTTTGTTTCTCTCTTGTGGTTGTTGTGACCTCTGGCGTGGCTGTGGAAATTGTTTGTTCCTCAGTTGTGATAGTGCGCTCACTGGTGGATGCTGTTGAGGTTGTTTGCTCGTCATTTGTGGTTGTGGTCACCTCGAGTGTGGTGGTGGAGGTTGTCTGTTTCTCAGTTGTGGTTGTAGGCAGCTCAGTTGTCATTGTTGTAGTACTTGGTGTAGTGGTAGTTTCTGAATTTAGCAGAGTTATTCCTTACACGTCGCCAATTTCTCCCCTCTGGGGGACCTTTTTCAAATCCCAAATAGGGTTTTGGGAAGAAGTCCAAAGTGGGTTTTGCGACCTTCCCTTGGGGTCCAACGGTGGGTTTTTGCTGATTATTATTATTATTATTATTATTATTATTATTATTATTATTATTATTATTATTATTATTATTATTATTATTATTATTATTATTATTATTATTATTATTATTATTATTATTATTATTATTATTATTATTATTATTATTATTATTATTATTATTATTATTATTATTATTATTATTATTATTATTATTATTATTACTGATTATTTTTTGGGTAAAAAGTGGGTTTTGTCGACCTTTTTTGAGATTCTGGTGCGAAACATGTCTTTAAAGCTCTATTTGGACCGAAAAAAACATAGTAACCTGAAAACCGTAATCAGGATTTTAAAGTATCCAAAAATCTGTTTAGGGTTTCAAAGTAACCTGAAAAGCCTGATCAGGGTTTTTGATGGATGGATTGTCTGGGCGGGGCTGTCGTAGCCCCTGCGTTAGGCCGCATTGCCGGCCCATCATACATACCCACACACATTCTGCCCTTCCTTCGCAGCTTTTGCTACTGGCCGGCACACATGCTCGGTTTCAGTCTGGGCGGGTCTCAGTGGTAGCTGTCCCCGTTCCCGTATGTCTCAACACATGTGTGGTTGCTTCTGTAGCTTTAGCTACAGTCGGTTCCCATTTACCCATTCGCTGTCACAAGCTTTAGGTGGCCATGGGTGGGCTTTGTGCCAACGACCAACTCTTTGCGGCAAAAAAACTTGCCCCACCGAGTGGATGAACGCACGACCACACGCACTGTTGCTTTGCGGCCTAAACCACTACACCAACTGTGCCGGCGATCAGGATTTTAAAGCATACATGTCGGTGGGGTTCTCCGTGGGGGACCTTTCTCGTTAGGGTTTTGGAACCTTTTTTGGGGTAAAAAGTGGGTTTTGTCGACCTTTTTTAGGGATTCTGGGGCGAAAAATGGTCTTAAAACCCTATTTGGACCGAAAAAGCGTTAAAAACCCTGTTTTTGCATTAAAAATGCCTTAAAAACCCTGTTCCGGTTGAAGAAAATGCCTTAAAAACCAAACGTAGTAACAAGTAACAAAAGTAAGTAAAAAAAGTAAAAAAAAAGTAACAAATACAACGAAAAGCTGTTTTGCACTCAAACTACGTATTCAACTACCTGAAAAGCCTGATCAGGGCTTCTAGAGTAACCTGAAAACCCTGTTTACGGTTTGAAAGTAACCTGAAAACCCTGTTTAGGTTTCAAAGTAGCCTAAAACCCTAATCAGGGTTAGAAAGTAGCCTAAAAACCCTAATCAGGGTTTGAAAGTAGCCTGAAAACCCTGTTTAGGGTTTCAAAGTAGCTTAAAAACCCTAATCAGGGTTTCAAAGTTACCTGAAAACCCTGTTTAGGGTCTCAAAGTAGCCTGAAAGCCCTAATCAGGGTTTGAAAGTAGCCTAAAAACCCTAATCAGTGTTTAAAAGTAAACTGAAAACCCTATCTAGGATTTGTAAGCCTTACAAGAACCCTGTTTTGGGTTCCAGGGTAGGCGAAAACCCAATTTTGTGCTGCAGAATATACTGTCGGGGCTAAAATTTTCTCTACTTTGGAATCTAAAACTGGTTTTTCAGGTCCCCCAAATCCGCTGGGTGGAGTTTTGCCGAAAAATCGGGCTTGGGGGCCGGCCGCCCTTTACCCCCCAACGACATGTATGCTTTCAAACCCTGATTAGGGTTTTAGGCTACTTTGAAACCCTAAAAAGGGTCTTGAGGTTACTTTCAATCCGTAAACAGAGTTTTCTGGTTACTCCGAAAACCCTGATTACGGTTTTCAGGATACTTTGAAAACATAAACAGGGCTAGCACTGGTTATAAAGCCTAGAGAGCGTTTTCACTTTAGTTTGGTTAGAAACCCTAAACAGGGTTTAAAAAATGCATTCAAATCACTAAATAGGGTTTTTTAGTAATCTTATAACTAAAACAGGGTTTTGCGCGTTCTTTAGAATCGAAATTAGGGTTCTCTGTACGCTGAAACTCACATTCAATACGTAGTTTGAGCGCAAAACAGCTTTCTATTGCATTCGTTGCTTCAATGTTGGTTTTTTAAGGCATTTTTCTCCAAGCGGAACAGGGTTTTTAGGGCATTTTTAATGCAAAAACAGGGTTTTTAACGCTTTTTCGGTCAAAATAGGGTTTTTTTAAAACCATTTTTCGCCCCAGAATCCTTAAAAAAGGTCGACAAAAAACCCACTTTTTACCTTAAAAAAAGATCGACGAAACCCACCTTTGGACCCCAAAAAATGGTGGCCAAACCCACTTTGGACTGCCGTTGTCAAGTAAATTAGTTTAGTAATTTACTTACTTTTTAATTTACTTGCACCTCCACAAAATAATTTACCTACTTACTTTTTAATTCACTTTGACTGATTTACCAATTTACCAACAATTTAATTGTTTTTTAATTAAACCCTGTTTTGGTTTCTAGGGTAGGCGAAAACCCAATTTTGTCTAAAAACCCTAATTAGTCTAAAAACCCTAATTACGTGAAAGCTTTGATTAGGGTTTCAAAGTAACCTAAAAACCCATAATTCGGATTTCTAAGCAGCCTAAAACCCTGTTTTGGGTTCTAGGGAAGGCGAAAACACAATTTTGTGCTGCAGAAGGTATTGTCTGAGCTAAAATTTTCTTTACTTTGGAACCCAAAAGTGGGTTTTCAGGTCCCCCAAAAAATCCACTGGGGACTTTTGCCGATAAATCGCGCTTGGGGGGACCGCCCCCTTTACCCCCAACGACACGTATGCAGACATGGTTGCTGTAGTGGTTGTGGCAGTTGGAGAAGAAGTAGTTAGTTGAGTTATTTACAACATAGGCAAAAGTGACAATGAAGTTAGGCCTACCAAGGCAGGTCAGTGATACATTCCATGATCCGTTTGACAAGCAAATCACTGTTTCACTGGCAACTTTTGTGCTCAGTGAGTATCCTGCTGTACAGCTGACAGTAAGTTGTGTGCCTTCAGTGGCCATGGAAATTGCTGTATTCAGGTGATCAGACGGGATGACAATTGCATTGTCCACTGTGTACTTTTTGCAACCAGCTAAAATTTGATTCATAATTGTATATTCAGGGCGAATCGCTGAGACATGTTTTACGACATAAACGAAACTTTCTTAAGCTATGTAGATCACCTTTGCATTTCAAGCTGTCTAGTGGTACTGAAGTCCCAGAGTTTGTGAGCAGACTCCACTGGCCAGGTCCACTGCACTCTGCTGTCACTGACAGCCACCATATGTCATTATGGGTTGGGTACAGGCCATTTTGACACGTGAACAAGAGCTTAGTGGAATTCCACACAAAACTGTCCGAACTGTTCACTTTGCCATTGAAAATGTCAGCCAACGCTGCAGTCTCACACTTTTCTGAAAAGATCTCATGACTGTGTGAATGAGTATAACGGGTTCCAGTCACCATTGCATTGAATAGCAGCAGGATCAGGTGCCCATGTGCCACCAACGTTGCAGAGAAGGGTTTCTGGGTCTCCAGCTGCATTGGCTGCATAATTTTCATGGCAAGTCACTTGGGCAACTGTATTCGGTGGCACATAGTTGTTTGTCAAATTGACTGCGCTGTTGGTAATGTTGAACAATGGACAGAGCGCTACAATATCCATACAATGGAACAGACTGAGTTGTCTGTAATTTACCTTCACAGGCCAAGCTCTTGTCCCAGATGCCGTCATTGTTGCAAGTCAAGATTTCAAACAGATTGGTAGTGTTCAGTCTGAGCCCAGGCATGCAGGACGCATTGACCTGAGTCCCAGGAATGGCTCTGTTTATATCGTTGTTGAGGTAGTCTGAATCGTCTGTTTCTATGCTGCTGAGTGATGGGCAAGCAGCTGAAGAAGTTATTACGTCAACAGTGTGTGTGTGCCAGGTATGTAGTTCAAGTACAAAACAAACCGGTGCAAGTCAGGGTGGCCATTGGCAATTCGACGGCACCAGCATTCAACACCCATTGGTTTGGTCCAGTGCATTTGATCTCTACTGAACTCCACCATTTAGCTGCTTGGTTTGGATACTTGTCATTGGTACAAGTGAAATTGACTGTCGAGTTGTTAAAGACGAAAGTGTCACCAGTGAGGTCTGGCTCAGTGTGGAAGTTGCTGATACTGGTTATCGAGTTCACAGGACAGGTGGCTGCAAGCGCACTGTTCTTTCAGAGTGCACAATGACCTCGTTACTTACCTGAACAGGAAACAGTTTCGGGAGGAATTGACCAAGTGCCATCAGCATTGCATGTGCTAATTACTGGAGTCCCATCAGAGTTAGCTGCATAGTGTGCGTCACAGGTTACTGACACAGAATCAGTTGGCAGAATGTTGACAGGAGGTGGATTGGCATTGCCATTGTCTACCGTGAACTCTGGGCACACTGAAACAGTTTCATGAGAAAATCTACAGATTGATGGTTGACATGAATACCTATTTGCACACATTGCAACGTTTTGTCCCAGCTTCCACTGCTCTGACATGAAATAAGTTCATTCTCATTTCCAGTGTCTAGCTTGTAGCCAAGTTTGCAGGAAGCTGTCACGCTCTGGGCAGGAGCAACTCTCTTGATTGCTGTCTTGTAGTAGTCAAGTGGGTTTGTGTCGAACATGTCAGAGTCCAACATTTCGCAAGTTGCTGAAATTGCACAATGGGATAGTTATCAAATGAACCACAATCGCACCACTGCAGCTGAGCGACGCCAACTGAAACTGGTTCGAGCCATTGTGTAGCATCCATTCATTTGGTCCATTGCAGAAAAGGTCAACATATCGCCACCATTGGTCTGCCTGGTTCAGATACCGACCACTAGTGCAACTGATGTTCCATTTCACTGTGGAATTTTCGAAAACATAGGTACTGGAGCTGAGCTCGCTTTGAATATTTCCTATGCCTGATATTGTGCTAGTGGGACAGACAGCTGTAAACAATACTCATTTATATAATCCACTTATACATAGAGAAACTTCCTTCAAGGGAAGAGCGAACCTTTGCATTGAAGATTAGCATTTGATGGGGTCCATGCTGCAGCTCCGTTTACGTCAAGGCATGTAAATGTAGTTGGACTATTTTCTGGCCAGATCTGATAATTCATGTCACATTGCACTGATACAGAAGTGTCTAAGTCAGCTTTGCCCTCTGCATTCAAATAGTTCACTGGTTCTAATGTGCTTTGCGATGGTGCTTCCAGTGCAGAACAGAACAGGTCCGGAACTGAAACTTAAGAGTCGGTCTCTGAACCGATCGAGTCTCAGTATTCAGACCTTAAAATTGAAACTTTGGCCTAGAGAGCTGTAAGTTGGTACACTAATACATACTTATGAGTTGTCTTTCGGCCCAAAGGATTAGTGGATTTGACGTTCCAATCCCGAGATACAGCCTTCTGAAAATCGGCCCGCTTAACTATGGAACCAAAATTTCAAACTCGAATTTCTAACCTACCAGCTGGAGTTGGAAGATAAAAATTTGGGTTTTTGCGTAACTTTTGGAGTACGTTAAGAATCTGCAGTCCAATTTTGTTTTAGAAGAAAAAAAATTTTTTTCGATCTCTTTGGCGGGCCATAACTCGGCTGGAGTCCCCTAGAAGCAGTTTTTTATTTCATAACTTTGTAGCGCTTTTTACAAGCTTCATTTTGGTATTGAATATGGTACGATTGCTCGTGGTCAATCCAGTGAAAATTGGCCTCAAATGTTGAGAACTCGAAAAATTCGCATGTTTCACTATAGACATAATTTTCCAAATCGAATTTCTGATATAATAAACGGAGTTGAGCTTTGAAAATTTGGGTTTCCAGAGTACTTTCAGTGTGCTTTCAGAATATTTCGTGTATTTAGAATTTCGAGGAAAAAGAATTTTTTTCGACCTCTTTGGCGGGCCATAACTCGGTTGGGAACCCCCTAGAAGCACTTTTTTATTTCATAGATTTGTAGCGCTTTTTATAAGCTTCTTTTTGGTATAGAATATGCTACGATTGCTCGTGGCCAATCCAGTGAAAATTGGCCTCAAATGTTGAGAACTCATAAAAATTTGGCCTTACAAACGAGGGAATATTTTGTGTTCGTGACATTTGAGGCCAATTTTCACTGGATTGGCCACGAGCAATCGAAGTATATTCTATACCAAAAAGAAGCTTATAAAAAGCGCTACAAAGCTACGAAATAAAAAAGTGCTTCTAGGGGTTTCCAGCCGAGTTATGGCACGCCAGAGGTTGAAAAAATTCTCTTTCCTCGAAATTCTAAATCCAGTAAATATTCCGAAAGCACACTGAAAGTACTCTGGAAACCCAAATTTTCAAAGCTCAATTCCGTTTAGTCAGTCAGAAATTCGATTTGGAAAATTATGTCCATAGTGAAACATGCGAATTTTTCGAGTTCGTGACAATTGAAGCCAATTTTCACTGGATTGGCCACAAGCAATCGTACCATATTCAATACCAAAATGAAGCTTATAAAAAGCGCTACAAAGTTATGAAATAAAAAACTGCTTCTAGGGGGGGATTGCAGCCGAGTTAACCCGCCAAAGAGATCGAAAAAAATTTTTTTTCTTCTAAAACAAAATTGGACTGCAGATTCTTAACGTACTCCAAAAGTTACGCAAAAACCCAAATTTTTATCTTCCCACTCCAGCTGGTAGGTTAGAAATTCGAGTTTGAAATTTTGGTTCCATAGTTAAGCGGGCCGATTTTCAAAAGGCTGTATCTCGGGATTGGAGAGTCAAATCCACTAATCCTTTGGGGCCGAAAGACAACCCATAAGTATGTAGTAGTGTACCAACGTACAGCTCTCTAGCCCAAAGTTTCTATTTTGGGGTCTGAATAGGGCAAAGGGCCAAGACCTGATCGGTTCAGAGACTGACTCTGAGTCAGTGTCTGAACCGATCGAGTCTTGGCCCTTTGCTCTATTCAGACCCAAAGCTGAATGTTTGGCGTAGAGGGCTGTAAGTAGGCACACTAATAATGCTTGATGAGTTATTCAACTGCTGCAGAGCAATTCCCGATTCGACGCTCCACACTCGAGATATTAGCCCACGAAAATCGGCTTGCTTAACTATGGGACGAAAACTTCCAATTTGAATTTCTTTCTTACTGTCAAGGGTTGGGACTTAGAAATCTGGGCTTTCAGGCAACTTTTCGAGTAGATTAAGAATCTTTAGTCCAAAATTGTTTTTGCTGAAAAAAAATTTTTTCGTCCCCTTTTGGAGCCCCTATCTCGACTGGAACCTCCTAGACATACTTTTTTTATTTTAGAATTTCTAAGCGCTATTCAAGAGCTACATTTTGGTATAAAATATTCAAGATTTGAGAGGTAGGTTTTTGAGAAAATTCACTTTGAATGTAGAAAACCTGAAAAAGTCGCCAACTTTCAGTGTGCTCGAAAATGTCCATCATTTTTTCGGTGACCGGCTTTCACCATTGAAATAACCAAATTTCACTTTTTTGAAATTTCTCGGGAATGAGTCAAGCCTAGTGCACCAAAGTTGAACATATAAAATTCCCGGAATTTTGGCACATATGATCCAAATTTCTGCCTATTTGTTCAAAATTTGCGGAAATGGCAGTAGAAAGAAATGTGATCATTTTTTGAGACACCCTGTAGTTGTTGCCTCAGTCATACACGTAGCTCGGTTTACAAATTCTAAAAATGCCCACATCTTCAGAACTACGCAACGAAGGTAAATGATATGGTTATTTTCAGAATCAGTAGCGAAAACTACATAAGAAAAACAGCTTCCTACAGTAGCATGGTTCTTGCTAATGCTAATGAGTAGTGCCACTTTAGAAATACAGCCATTCGAGGATTTGTATGCATAATTCTCCCGAACAAAAAGGAATCCAGCCAAACCGAGTTCATATTCATATCAGCGAGTAAAACTGCATCTGAGTAGTAGGTTTGTGCTTCATTATGAGCAAAAAAATTTTTGTCAACAGTCTTCAATTCAAATCGCAAAACACCCACCCCTGCCCCCAAAAATTTGCCTCCAAAATTGCTTTAATTTTGTCTGGCGTTTTGTGTTTTATCTTTTGAGCAAAAATTAGCTTGACGCCGCACATGTGACAGAAGGTACAGCGATTTTTCGGGAAAAAATCGAGTCGGAATTTAGCTAAATTTCGTAGTTTTTTGAGAATCTCACTAACCGGGAAGTTCCGGAAGCACTGTTTGCAGCAGCTGAAAGGCAGCTGTCAGGGCTATCCAACCATGTGCACACCTATTCTGTATCTAAAGAAACGAGTGAATGGTGATCGTTTCAGTTAATGTCCAAAAAAGGCCCAAAAAGTGGCTACCACCCAACTTTGAGGGGGTGTAGCTCCAGTTCTAGGGGGTCACTGATGTTCGAACATGCACCATTGGTGTTCGTTAAACATCTATTTTAAGATAATTGGATACCAGCCAGATCCGCGAAAAAAAGTTGCTTAAACGTCCTAAGTTGACTTTCTCACAAAATGCATGTTAAAGTACTCCAAAAGTTACGCAAAAACCCAAATGTTTATCTTCCAACTCCAGTTGGCAGGTTAGAAATTCGAGTTTGAAATTTTGGTGATATGTTGGTGCATGTACATATCCAAGTCTTGCTGTACGTACATGTCTGTACTACGTGTCTAGGTTGGCGCGCTGCTGTGGTGTAATTGCTGTGTCTCGGCGCTGAGCCAATATTGATTGCTCTTGGCTCAGACACACACCCCGGTGCAGAGGTGTGTGTGTGTTTTGGCGCGGCCGAACAGCAAGGCCTGGTGCTGTGTTACAATTCAATCACTTTCCTCTCCGCGCGCACCTGCCTTGCGGTTCGGTCTGTCTGCGTCTCTAGGACAAGTGTGTTGTGTGGCCAACGCTTTGCTGTTTAGTTGGCAAGTGACGATTCCTTGTGTGCCCTGGCATAAAAGGATCGAGTTGCTGCATCGACTACTACACCGCGACTAGTAGTTAGGGCCCGACCGGATACAAATTTCTACCGGATCCGGATCCGGATCCGGATATGCCCATATCCGGCCGGATCCGGATCCGGATATGCCGGATATCATTGATCAACTTAAAAATTTTTTATAATGCAATAAACCACATATATACATTTCTTTGTTCTATAACAGTTGATTCAAAACAACATCAATTGTAGTTCAAACTATGGTTGGATAATATCGGGTTTTTGCGATGCATGTGATATTGCATATATCATATGCATGCAAAAATGAGATATGTACATATTTTTTGCATATTTGCATATTTTATCACCGCGGCTAGAAATTTATAACTGGACGCTTTCCAAGCATTTTCGAGTTTGGTCGGAATGTCTATGCAATCTTTAGCATTTATTAGGCATACCAATTTTACAGATACAGACCTCATCTGAAAAAAAACAGAAGGGGAAAAAGTTTGGATGAAAGTTCAGTCATTTCGTAATTTTTAGATAAAAATGGTTGAGATCACAGACTTTTGGTAAATTATTGTTTGCATGTTCAAATTTGTTCTCTTATGTGGTATACTTAGTCGACCTTTTGATAGACCTGTCCTAGTTTTAAAACTAAAAAAGTTGAATTTGAAAAATCTCAGTTGAGATTTCCATTCTTTGCGAGTTGAGTTAGAGTCTCAAGCCATTATCTCCATTCTGCAACTGAAAAGAGACGCTTGATTTGTAAAGTACAGATTTAAGTATAAACTTCTCATAATATTCCTTTTTTTATTTTAGATTTTTTATTTTTAATTAAATGAAAAATTAGAAAAACAAGGGATATCCTAAACATAGAAATCCAGTCTGCTTGGCTGTTTTGTGATGTTCACTGTATCATTAGTATTTTTGTTTTTGTTGAGTTTGTTTTGGCCAAGTCCTAGCCTTCTCGCCTTCTGTAGCTTGGAGTTATCCCCTTCCGAAATGAACTGAGCCGAATTTTCAGATGCCAATTTTTAACGTAAATATTTCAAGAACCCTTCATCGGATCTTTGCCAAATTTGCAAGTTAACCAATCTATATGGACTTAAGAACCTGAAGAGCTCAGCTTTCTCACAAAACCGGTTAAATTTTTACTCAGTTGGCGGATTTTTATCAGTCAAGGTGAAAAATAGCATTGTCAAAAATGAGGGTGTTATCCTTTGCACAGAAATCAGGGTTATATGAACTACTGGGGTCATGGATTACAATCGCCTCAAGAAATTTCTTACAAGCATTCGGTCGAATGCAATATTTATGTTCAAAATACGTAAAAAATCACGTTTTCTCATCTGTGACTGATATCCGGCATATCCGGCAGGTAATATCCGGATCCGGTACCGGATCCGGATATGGCCATATCCGGCCGGATCCGGATCCGGATCCGGATATCCGGTCGGGCCCTACTAGTAGTGCGATAGGAATTGCGACAAGGACCGATCCGGCCGTGGAAGAAATAACACAAGCAGACAACGACACAGTGGCGCGGACAGAAACGAAACAGTAGCGACCGATGTGCAATTCGAGACCCAGCTGGACAGCCACCGCCAACAACAAAGACGATTCTCCGGGTGCTGCGCTCAGTGAGTCTGTTTGCTAAACCACCTTCTTTCCATTGAGGACGGACGTGCGTGCGTGTCGTTTGCTCCGGACGGGGAGCGCTGTGTGTGTCGTGTGCAGCGGAGGCCGAGTGACGTGTGTTGCGTTCATTGACGGGGGAGCCTGCCGGACATCTCGTGCGTGAATCGGGGACGCCTGGTTCGTTGACGACGGATAATCGGGGGCGTCTCGCTCGTTGATGAGGGACCACCTCCTCCGGCACCGCATCGACAAAACTACAGCGCTGCTTTTTCGATCATCCGGAACCGCATCGACAAACTAACGGACTCGCACCAGAAAGGGACCGTGTCTCTCACGGAAGGACTCGAGCATAGCGGCGGTGATAAACAACACCGCATTGTCGACTCAAAAGGAACGCAACGACTCGACTCGTGCATAGTAGCGGTGATAAACAACACCGCATAGTCGACTCAAACGGACCAACCACAGCGGTGAATAATAACGCCGCCTTGTCGACCCAAACGGAACTGTGCATCTCGGAGGCGGAATCGTGCACCCCGGAGGAGGAATCGCACATCTCCAGGCTGGACCAAGTGCCCAGTCACTGACTACCGATGGCACAACCCGGACCTAGCAAACTACACCTGCCACCACCGGACCGATACTGGCACCATCCAGGAGAGTCGCCAGTACTGACGTGGCCGTTGTGGGAACGACTGTTCACCGATTTCCTCGAAGGAATCGATGAAACCCGACCGGCCGACGGCAAACTCAGTGATCAGGAAAAACGGAAGTTTCTGACGTCCTACATTGGAGCCGCCGCACTCTCGCAATTCTCCAGCCAGAGGGAATTCGCTAACAACCAGACTACCTACATGGAGTTCCTGGGAGCGGCGCGGCGGATCTTCTACCGCCCAACCAATGCAGTGAGGGCTCACTTCGATTTCCTGCAGAGGACTCAACATTCTGGTGAACCAGTTGCTGACTATCTGCGGGAGCTACGCCTGCTGATACAACAATGCAGCTTCCCAGTCACGGACGGTGTCATCACGGAAGGAGACCTGACAGAATACCTGTTGGCCATTCAGTTGGTCAAAGGACTGAGTTGCCGGGATACGCAGGAGAAGTTGCTAAGCCAGAGGGATGTCAACCTGGAGAGATTCGCGGAGGTCGCGCAAGCAGATGAGACGGCGCGCCAGGATGCTGCCAAATTGACAGGAAGTCAACCTGCGCAGATCGGTGCGGCCAGTCAGGGAAGGAATCAGCGTGGAGGATGGAGAGGACAGAGAGGAGGCAAAGGACGCCCCTACCAGCCCACCGCCGCGCCCAGAGGGAATTCCAACCCATCTGCCAGGAGGAAGTCGAGTGCAGCCGATGCCTGCACAGCTTGTGGCAGACATGGCCACAGAGCTAACGCCGAATCGTGCCAAGCGAAGGGACAGGAGTGCCACAAATGCAAAAAAGTGGGCCACTTCGCTAAGACGTGCCGGTCAGGAGGATCCAGCAACAAAAACCGGGCCATTCGAGTGAGGGACATCACCAATGGCAGAGGAGCCTACATTCGTGGTCTACAACAACCAGTACACTGTCAGGTGCTGATCACACCGGATAAGGACCAGAAGGGTCGTGCGCTGAGGATGTTGGTGGACACCGGCTCAGACGTTACTGGAATCATGGAATCCGCGTGGCGTAAGTGCTTTGGACGGACCGCAGTCAAGCCAGCCAGGAGACTCGCGAATTTCGACAACTCTACTATCGCTACCCGAGGGCAATTCAGGGCGCAGTTATCGTTACAAGGACGGTCGGTGACAGTGCCAGTGTATGTGTTTAACAACACATGTAACAACACACTGGGCATGGATGCGCTGCGTGCACTGGGAGGAGTGCAAATCGACTTGGATTCGAATAGCACCACTATCAAGGAGGACCCCAGATGCGCAACTGTGCAGAAACCTGACTCGGGAGCAGCCAGTCGAGTGATGAGGGAACAGCAGACGCCCAGTACGCTTCAAAATTCGCAGCCAGACGCGCTGGAGACCTGGAGGACGGCCGGACTGCTGCCACTGCTGGAGGAGTTGTCTAACCTGACGAAAAAGGAGGTCGGCACCTACCCAGATTTCAAACACCGGATTCGGCTCAAACCAGGCGCAAAGACGCCACCCAGACAGCCTGTGAGATCGATCCCAGTGCGCTTTGAGGAGAGAGCCAAAGAAGCCGTCGAGCAGATGGAACGCCAAGGTATCTGGGAGCGAGTTGAGCATGCCGATCGAGTACACGGCATGGTGGTCGTGGAGAAACCAGACGACCCCGGATCAGTCAGGATAACAAGCGATTTGAGTCCGCTCAACAAGGACATCGATCCAGTGCTGTACCCGCTGCCAAACATCCAGGATTTGCTGTATAACAGACTCAGTCAGGCGGAGGTCTTCAGCAAAATCGATCTGCTGAAGGGATACTTCAACGCAGAACTGGATGAGGACAGCCAGCTGCTCACAACGACTGCCACCCCATGGGGGTACTACGCTTACAAGAAACTCCCGATGGGACTGAGGGACAGTGCAGCAGTGTTCCAGAAACTGGTACACGAAACGCTGGAAGGTGTGCCAGGGTGTCAGCCATACATCGATGACATTTTGGTGTATGGAGCGAATCGAAAGGAGCACGATGACAGCCTGAAACGGGTGCTACAACGCTTAAATGAGAAGAATCTACGCCTCAACCTAAGGAAGTGCGTCGTTGCTCAACCGTCAGTGAAGTTCTTGGGCCATGTGATCTGCAAAGGATGTGTCAGGCCGGATCCCGACAAACTGGAGAGTCTGAGGCAGCTGACACCACCCAAAAACGTCAAGGACGTGCAGAGTTTCTTGGGAGCCGTCAACTACTTAAGCAAGTTCGTGCCCTCACTGTGCGACAAGCTGGAGCCAATTCGAGCACTCACACGGGCTAACACGAAGTTCGTGTGGGGTCGGGAGACTCAGGAGGCGTTCGAACGAGTGAAACAGTTGCTCGGCGGACCGAAGGGGCTGCGCCTTAAGATGTTTCATCCCTTAAAGCAGACCTTTGTCACTACCGACGCATCTGGTTATGGCATTGGCGGGATGCTGTCTCAGGTGCATCACGGCCAGGAATTCCCAGTCGCGTTTGGACACCATACTCTGGACGCCACCAAGCGAAAGTGGGACACCACCGAAAAGGAGGCCTATGCGGCGATGTTTTTCTGCGAGTATTGGGAGAAATACTTGCTGGGCAGACACTTCACGCTTCGAACTGACCACCAAGCGCTACAAGCACTGCTACATCGACAAACCAACCAACGGAAATCGCAGAAGTTCGAACGTTGGGTGCACAGACTCAACGTGTTCGACTATGATGTGCAGTACATGCCTGGTAACAACAACCACATGGCAGATGTCTTGTCGCGACTGCAGACCGATTCTGCACCCAGTGGAGTGATTCGTTGCGTCAAGGAGTTGGGATTCTCAGCCAGAAGAATCGCCAAAGCTCTGAGGAACGACCCAGTGCTGAGCAAAGTCAAGCAGTATTGCCTGGAGGGTTGGCCAAACAGAGCCAAACTGCCCGGCCAATTTTGCAACTTGCCTTATCACAGGATGAAGGACGAGTTTTCGGTGGAGGACAAAACTGGACTGGTGTTGCGAAACAACAGCCAGATCGTTGTTCCAGGTCCACTCCGAAGAGAACTACTCAGCAAGGCCCACGAGGGACACCCAGGGATCGTCCGCTACAAACGCAAGCTCAGAGAAAGCTACTGGTGGCCGGGGATGGCTACAGAGAGCGAGGAGTTTGTACGCCACTGCAGTGCCTGCCTGGATTCCGCCAAGTCGCAGCCTAAGGTGCCCACACGAGGAGAGCATCTCTACACACCGGAAGAACCATGGGTAGAACTGTCCATGGACATCACAGGTCCGTTTGAGACAGCCCCAGCCCACAAGAAGTGCATAGTGGTGTTGCTGGACAACTACTCCAAATATCCGGAAATCCTCTGCACCACTGACACGTCATCTAAGAAGATCATTCAGTGGTTGAAGCAGGTGTTTGCTAGGTACGGCAATCCTGCTAGGATTCTCACGGACAATGGACCACAGTTCGTCAGCCTGGAGTTTGAGGAATTCCTACAGGAGAGGGACATTTTCCACCAGAAAGCTCCAGTCTACACACCACAGCAGAACGCATTCGTGGAAGTGTTCAACCGGTACCTGAAACACCATATCCAAACCTTCACCAACACTCAGGAGTGGGAAGAAGGACTGACGCAAATTCTGTGCCATTACCGAGCTACAGCTCAGGAGGGTGAGCGTGAGAGCCCCGCGGAAAAGCTGTTTGGACGGCGGCCGCGCCTCGCCTTTGAAGTTTGCCGTCAGTCACGCCCCAAAAAGGAGGAGAGGGAGGAGGATTTGGAAAGCGCTCGAAAAACGGTTGCTAACAAAACAAATTCGAGCAGGAACACCCAAGAAGGAGTCAAAAAGGAACCACCCTGGCGGCAGATGTACTACAAGGGACAACGCGTTCGGGTTAAGAGGAGCCACACTCCCAAAGGACAGTCGCCTTGGTCCCGGAAGTGCTACATAGTGACGGCCGTTTTGGGCAGATACAACTACCGACTGTCAGACGGTCAGCTGTGGAACGCCAGGAACATGCAGCGTGTGCCGGACCGCCCAGCCAACCCCGAATTAGTGGAGATCGAGACCGGCCAGAGAGAGGTCGAAAACGAGCGCCAGCCAGCAGAGCGTCGCTACCCTCTCCGAGAACGAAGACCAGTAGATCGCTATGGGGACTGGGACTACAGCTAGAAGAAGATGGTCCTTTTAAGAAGAAAAGGTGTTGATATGTTGGTGCATGTACATATCCAAGTCTTGCTGTACGTACATGTCTGTACTACGTGTCTAGGTTGGCGCGCTGCTGTGGTGTAATTGCTGTGTCTCGGCGCTGAGCCAATATTGATTGCTCTTGGCTCAGACACACACCCCGGTGCAGAGGTGTGTGTGTGTTTTGGCGCGGCCGAACAGCAAGGCCTGGTGCTGTGTTACAATTCAATCACTTTCCTCTCCGCGCGCACCTGCCTTGCGGTTCGGTCTGTCTGCGTCTCTAGGACAAGTGTGTTGTGTGGCCAACGCTTTGCTGTTTAGTTGGCAAGTGACGATTCCTTGTGTGCCCTGGCATAAAAGGATCGAGTTGCTGCATCGACTACTACACCGCGACTAGTAGTGCGATAGGAATTGCGACAAGGACCGATCCGGCCGTGGAAGAAATAACACAAGCAGACAACGACACAGTGGCGCGGACAGAAACGAAACATTTGGTCCCATAGTTAAGCGGGCCGATTTTCAGAAGGCTGTATCTCGGGATTGAAGTGTCAAATTCACTAATCCTTTGGGGCCGAAAAACAACTCATAAGTATGTATTAGTGTACTCTAGTGATGTAAAAAATTAATTTAATTGTAATTGAAATTCGCATAATTGGCCCGTTTTTAATTTCAATTCAATTAATTTAATTTAATTGAAATTCAAAAGTTGGACCATAATTTAATTGTAATTGAATTGAAATTCGCCTGGAATTTCAATTATATTTTCAATTATTTCCTGTGGTGAGTGTAAGGAAATGCGTAAGTATTAGAGGCGCTAATGACTTCAAACAAAAACCTACGTATTTAAGGTTTCGATTCGATGTGACGGGGGGGTCGACCATACGACCCTACGATCAGACCCGAGGGTCCATTTCGATGCCCCGTATAAATCTATTTAAGGTTTGTCACCTCTTTATACTGACCTCACCGTGTTTTGTAATATTTTATGCTCTGCTTTTCATTTTTGTAGTACATGAAAGTCAAAACAGTGATTTTTGAAGGAGTGATGGATTTACACCGCTTTTTTAAGAAGGTACGTATCTAGGATGTGATGTTGCTCAAAAATGTTGAAAACCTTTAGATTATGCACTGATATGTAATAAATAACGAACTAACCATAAATTTCCCCCAGAATGCCATTTTATGCGTTTTTAAAAGGCAACTTTTTTTTCCCGACCGGACCGGACCGGACCGGACCGGAAAAAAAAGTTGCCTTTTAAAAACGCATAAAATGGCATTCTGGGGGAAATTTATGGTTAGTTCGTTATTTATTACATATCAGTGCATAATCTAAAGGTTTTCAACATTTTTGAGCAACATCACATCCTAGGCAACTTTTTTTAAATTTTCTCGCCTGATTGGGCGACAGGCGAACCAGGAGTCTGTAAGCTTTTACGTGGACATTTTTCGAAGTTATGATGGATCACTGTCACTGTCTTTTAACAGCAAAAATACAACAATTTTCAAAAAAATGAAAAAATAATTGAAAAAAATTGCATAATTGAAATTTTCCGACGTTCCATAATTTAATTGAAAATATAATTGTAATTGAAAATATCTAAAAACTATTTCAATTAATTTAATTTAATTTAATTGAAATTAAAAACTGAGCCCATAATTTAATTGTAATTGAATTGAAATTCAAATTCCATAATTTTACATCACTAGTGTACTCTTAAGAGTGGGTCTCTGAACCGATCGAGTCTCAGTATTCAGACCCCAAAATTGAAACTTTGACCTAGAGAGCTCTAAGTTGGCACACTAATACAGTTATCTCTCAGGTGCAAAGGATTAGTGGATCTGACGCTCCTGTACACTAACAGTAGTACACAGATTAGCGATAGTTTGGCCACGATGGTTAGCCAGGGAGGCAACCTTTAAACCCCTGGTATGTACATACATGTAGTACCTATGTACTGTATGTGCGTGTCGTTAAATGCCTGATTAGTACCTGTAACGTCGTAGAGTCGTATAGTGGTAAACCAACTTGTTCCGCATGCTGAAGGCTCACTGCGATCTGCACATGAACGAGGGATGAGGCCACAGGCAGTTGACTGTGTGTTAGGATTACAGTAACAACTCTTCGCGTAAATGCCTGAAAATAATTGGTTAAGAGACAACCCTTCTTTGACCTTTACTCAACCCATTTGTTCTCGGTCATCCGTTTATCGATTTGGGGGAAATTTGCAGAATTTATTAACAAGACAACTGGCCACTATGGTTGGATGATATCGGATTTTTAGAGTGCATATGATATTGCATATGAATATATGCATGCAATCTCTAGTGCATATTGATATTGCATATATCATATGCATGCAAAAATCAGATATGTACATATTTTTTGCATATTTGCATATTTTATCAAGGCGCCCTGAAATCGATAACTGGACGTTTTCCAAACATTTTCGAGTTTGGTTCGAATGTCTACGCAATCTTTTGCATTTATTAGGCATACCTATTTTACAGATACAGACCTCATAGGAAAAAAATAAGAAGGTAAACACAGTTTGGCATGAAAGACCAGCTCATTTCGTAACTTTTAGATAAAGATTGGTTGACATTACAGATTTTTGGCTAAATTACTGTTTGCATGTTCAAATTTGTTCTTTCTAATGTGGTATACCTAGTCGTTTGTAGTCCTGTCCTAGTTTTACAAACTAAAAAATTCAGAATTTGAAAACTCTCTGTTGAGATATCCATTATTGCGAGTTGAGTTTAGAGTCTCAAGCCATTCATCTCCATTCTGTAAGTGGAAAGAGAAGGTTTGATCTCTGTAAAGTACAGTACAACTACAAACTGCCGCAAGGGATTTTTTTATTTTAGATTTTTTATTTTGATGAAAAATTAGCAAAAACCTGGTGGCGACTATCCTAAACACAGAAATCTAGCCTATTTGGCTGTTTTTGATGTTCGTTGTGTCACCTTAGTTTGAAAAATTGTGCTAGAAACTCCAGATGCAGCAATGAGGTGCTTGCAGAAATTCGCAAATTCGCTAAACAAACTCTTTCAATTTTGCTCAGCTCAAAACGAGAAATCGGTCAAACTAACCCTCTTTGAAATTTGCACTTTTTGAAGGAGTACTTTATGGATTTCTGTGTGCCAAATAGATAAAACAACTATCTGAATCGTTTAACGTTTCAGAACATAAAGTATACAGCACGAAAAGTCAGCGACACCTTTGACAAAAAATATGCAAGCTAAAAATATGCAAAATTTTGATATCAGGGTCAATTTGCATATGACTATTGCATATTGGAATTTTGCATGCATATGATATTGCATATGCATATATGCATGCCAAAAACAATGCAAATGCATTGTTTGATATTGCATATTGCATATATGCGTCCAACCGTACTGGCCACATAAGAGCCGGTTTATGCAAGTGTCGGCTGTTCCCGGACAAATCTCAATTTTTTGTCTCCGATTTGGTCAAAATTTTGTATTTTGGTATCATTTGACCTAAAAAGACATTTTATCACCTTCCTGGCCATTTTGAGAGGGTCACTTTTTCGACCCTCTCACAGATTTCGAGTCATAACCCGGGACTAAATTATCTTAGGAGCGTGCGAATTCCATATTTAGAATCAGCAAATTATTTTCTTTCAAATAATACCCTACTCGATCGAATTGCAGAGAAAAAAATTTTTCAACCCCTATCGGGACCGATTTGACCCCCCCCCACAGCAGACACGAAGATGAACTAAAAATAATAAATGAAAATAATAAACGACAGAAACTGAAAATAATAAATGAAATAAGCATAAAACTCGTGTTAAACAGCGGCAACCAGGACCAAGTTTGTGCGCTATGTGCAAGATGAACAGTACAATATGTGTGCCAAAGATCTCCGAATTCGATTCAAAATTGACCAAGTTCTGTTGTTTAGAGTGTGCAACCCATTATGTGGAAAATTTTTTTGATTTTCAACTTTCAAGGCCAAAAAACTCGATTTCTCCCCGCTTTTTTCTCGATTTTTTCCTTTAATCGAAAGCAAAAAGCATAGTGCTACATTTCCATGAAATAAAACAGTTGGAGACACCACGGATGGGGGGTTAAGAGTCAGTCTCTGATTTGATCGACCCTTGGTATATCAAGTTGAAAATCGAACTTTCGCGTAGAGAGCTGTGCGTTGGTGCACTAATAGGCATTCATGAGTTATGTTAAACCTGCAAAGGGTTTATGGATTTGACGCTCCATTCCCGAGATACAAGCCGCCAAAAATCGGCCCGCTTAACTATGGGACCAAAATTCTCAACTCGAATTTCTTTTGTACCAATAAGAGTTGGGACTAAAAAATTGGGGATTTTAGGTAACTTTTTGAGTAGTTTAAGAATTTTTGGTCCTAAATTATTTTTGAGTAAAAATTTTTTTTGCGACCACCTTTGGCCGGCCCTAGCTCATCTGGAACCCCCCCTACACAGTTTTTTTATTTCAGAATTTTGTAGCGCTATCAATTTGCCAGACTTTGGTGTAAAGCATTTTGGGCTGCGACCCGACATTCGTGAGATATTCGCTTCCGAATGGCCAAAACCGTACTGCAAAACTAGCAAATTGAATAAAATTACCAAATTTTTAGGTTTAATATATAAAAGAAGAATTTGTAAATCTAAAATAGTGAACCAAACAAGGCTGAGGTGGACATTTAAGGAATAACATCTATTTTTCTGCCAGGTGTGATGAAAAAAGGCCTGTCAATTTCTACTACAAAAGTTTCAAATTTAGGATTAGCTTCAAAAACACGGTTTTCTTGTTTACAACTTAAAAAAACATATTTTCGTTATTAATCTACCTATATTACGTTTTGTTTACCAAGAAACAAACAAACGTGAACTTTGCTTTGTTTACAAACGGTCAGAAATTCAATAAATATTCCAAAATATAACAGGAAAATTGCTTTTGAGTGACAAAAAAGTTGTAAAAACTAGTGAAAAAGCTCAAATAACATTTCCGTTTATTTGTAGTCTTGATGACGTCATAAATGGCCAAAAATTAGTAGTTAGTGGTTAGTACTAGTCGCTACAAAATAGGTCTACGTGGGCCCGTTCACCGATTGTGTTTGTGTTGTTGGGTAACAGATCATACATGTAGTTGGGGGAATGGGGGATTTCCCCCAGGCCCGATTTTCGGAGAAAATTCCCCCCAGCCGGATTTTGGGGGGGGATTTTTTTAAACCCTATTTTGGGTTCCCAAGCCTGCAAACAGGGTTCCGGAACCTTATTTAGGCTTTCAGTAACCCAAATTAGGGTTGCAGTAACCCAAATTAGGTTTCCGGAACCCTAATTTGGGTTACTGAAACCCTAAACATTTGAAAACTGAACATCTGAAACTAAACTGAAACCCCCTTTGGGCATAGCCCTGAAACCCTATTTTGGATCAGAAAAATCCTCCCCCCCCAGCCGAAAACCCAGCTACATGTATGTAACAGATACAAGAACCAGGACTATGGATTTTCTCATTGCACCTACCTTGTTTCGAACAAAGTTGAAAAGTTAGTTACCAATCAAGTTCTGCAGGCAGTAATTGTAACAGTCGGCAACAGACGCTTGGGCCAGCTCAATGGAGACTGCTGTAGGCGGTTCATAGCAGTCTTGACGCATATCATAATCTAGAAAATGCACTGTGTTTGTGGGTTCGAAACTTGCAGAAGCAATGGGAAGTAGTCAAAGCCCAACTAGACCTATTTCCTCAGAGAATGTCAGTTTGTAGTCTTACAGTAGTTTGTAGTTGGTGATGTGCATAGGCACCTTTTTTCGGCCCGGACCGCTCAGATGAGGCATGCCCGTCAGGCATCAAGATGAGGCTATACAGTAGTGCACAAAAAAATGTCCTCTCCACTTTTTCGCGTTCACTAAAATAACTGTTTTTCACTCAATTCTCAACGAATTTGAACCAAATTATCAGGGTAGATGCCCAATTAGTCCGGCTACTGGTGTTACAGTTTCGGCGCGAAAATTCAAATTTTGGCGGGAAATTAAAACGAAAATGCGAAAATCATATGGTCTCATTAAAACGGCTCTTACTCAAGAAATACAAAAGCTACGCCCGTGAAATCACGGCCGCTTATAGACCCAATATAGTGCAATTTTCTGAGGAAGTTTCAAAATCCTCGCTCAAAGTACGCGCGAGAATCCGATTTTCAAAGTTGGCAAAAAATCGGAATTTATCCATTTCCAAATTGCCCGTTTTCAGTCAATTCTCTGCCAATCTGAACCAAATTTGCAGAAGGTGCCCAATGGGTCTGGTTAACTCTAGTACAATTTCGGCGGAAAATTCAAATGTTGGCGGGAATTTTATACATTAGTAAGAACAATTTTTGCAGGATACTTTGTAGTTTAAATTTCCCGCCAACATCTGAATTTTCGCGCCGAAATTCTAGCAGAGTTAGCCAGACCCATTGGGCACCTATTCTGCAAATCTGGTTCAGATTGGCAGAGAATTGACTGAAAACGGGCAATTTTAGTGAACCTCAAAATGCTAGCTTTGGAAATGGATAAATTCCGATTTTCTGCCAACTTTGAAAATCGGATTCTGGTGCGTACTTTGAGCGAGAATTTTCAAACTTCTACATAAAATTGCACTAGTATATTGGGTCTATAAGCGGCCGTGATTTCACCAGAATAGCTTTTGTATTTCTTGAGTAAGAGCCGTTTTAATTTTATGAGACCATATGATTTTCGCATTTTCGTTTAAATTTCCCGCCAAAATTTGAATTTTGGCGCCGAAAGTGTAACACCATTAGCCGGACTAATTGGGCACCTACCCTGAAAATTTGGTTCAAATTCGTTGGTAAGTGAGTGAAAAAGAGTGATTTTAGTGAACCCGAAAAGGTGAAGAGGACATTTTTTTGTGCACTACTGTACAGTATATGTATAAAATTATTAGAGTGCGAACAATACCTGAAAAACCCAATACCCCAATACCCAATACCCAATACCAATACTGAGACCCCCAATACCCCAATACCCAATACTTGCGTAACTGAGCCAAAAATTGCATTGCAGTGAACAGGTACATTCCAGTGGTGTGTACACAGAATTTTTTCACAGGGATTAAAATTTCGAAGAGGCCTGGTTGGGCCATTGCCTAACCAAAGAGAGAAAATTTTGAAAAATTAGCCTTTAAGAATGCATTTAGAAGCCGTTCTGGAGGGTAAAATAAGCAGAAAATAACAGTTTTAGTCCATACATGATCTACTTTATGACAGTGTTTCTTATTTTCGGCGGATTTTTTCTTCTTGCTTCACCGGAAAGGGGTGCACCAGACCCGCACCCCCTGAGTACAGTACGCACTAATGCATTCTGTATCACTAAAAATGACAAATTTCAACTGAATCACAAACGTTTATCTTAGATAAGAACAGCGAAATTGAATTAATTACTTGTTGTTGTTGTTGTAACTTTTTGTCCTTTTGGACTAGGAGTAGTCAACTGCCATAGACCAGGAAGAGACAGAAGGTCCGGCAGCCTCCTTAACAACAACCCTCCCCTTTTGCTGTCGGTGCGTGCAAGACAGCTAAGGTTTGGTCCCCATTTATCTACTTGCCATTGCTGACTTTCGACGGCCTGGGTTGGGCTTTGTGTCGACTACTTTCCATCGCCTCGACAGGTTTCGAACCCACAAACACACCGCTTCCACGGGTGCCGGGGCCGCCGTGACACACGGGATAGCGTAAACTACCCATGGCCAAGACGCGACCAAGTAAATTATTGGTGTACTACTTAGAAAAGCGGCAGTATAAGATATTTTAACCTTTAGTTTATTAACGCAAAAACAGCTTTCTATACCTACTGTAATAATTGGTCAATCTTCGATTTTTTTCAGGTCAGTTTTTCAGTTAAACAGCGATATTTATAGGTCCTACGTAATTAAAAAAAACCCAATAAATAAAGGTATAAAAAACCCAATACCCAATACCAGTTCGCACTCTAAAAATTATATCTATTATAATAGAATTATTGCGTATTAGTATATTTTTATAAAACTGCAGAATTATGCAAAAAAGTAATTTTCTACTCAGAATTCGCTTGCAAGAATATCGCTAAATAGAGATCAAGCTATATTATCTTGAGAAAACACTGAATTCCAAGAATCTCATACTATTTTTAGAAAGATACCAATTGATTAGCATTGGAGTTCCATTAAACATTGAATTCCGTATGTTTCTTTCCAGAAATATTGATCAGAAATGGCGATTTTTTTACAGAATATAGCAATTATAAGAATTTTTGAACCTGAATTCGACAACTACAAACTGGAGATGGACATAAATAGGTTAAGGTTCAAGTCCAGTGATATTTTTAAAAAGTGTTGATATTTTGCACTGATTGCAATTTTCCTGAGCTATATAAATCTGTCTACTGGCAGTAAATAACCCAGATCAGACTTTACAGGGTTTTTTAGGCTACTTTGAAACCCGAAACAGGGTTTCGAGAGTACTTTCAAACCCTGATGAGGGGCGTGCAAAAATTACGTAATGGTATTTTTGCCCATTTTCGGACCCCCCTCCCCCTGATAATCGCCCGTAATAATTTCCTGACCCCCCTCCCCTAATTACATAATAATTTGGCTACCCCCCGAAACTTAAATTTTTTGAAGAGTTAGAGCCGAAAATTTTCCGTTCAATTCTGTGTAAAATGACGTTCTTATTAAAATAGCATCTGTATACAGTAACAATTGATAGTTTTCTTAGTTTTCTTTATTGATGAGCTACAACTACGTACATGTACGTATAGTCTTAGTTTGACATAGAAGCCATCATTGGATGGCGTTTTGTTACTGACGGGGTGACGGATTGTATTGGAAGTGTTTTATGCTGGGTTTTAGGGCTGCTTCAATATTGCTTGACTGATAATCGATAGTCATAAACCAGAGTTCGTGCGGGACCCGAAAAGTCAGGGAATTTGGTGTCCAGTCAGGGAAAAAATTGATAGCAGTAGAATCCTCTCTCGCCCAAAGGGCCCTGTCAGAGCTTTACACACCACCCTTTTGAAAATGGGACTTCTGACTTTCCACAACTACTACAACTTAACAGAATACCGGTTAAATGCGTTTTTTCAGAGCAAATTTTTAAAAATTCTGAGCCTTGTTAGAATGTTCTCAGTCTGATTGGTCGGGGAAATTTGACTTTGTTCAGCGAATTTTGCTCGGAAAAAGCCGCACGAACCCTGTAAAAGATCGAGTCGATAAGTGTTATACCCTTATAAACTCTTAATAAGATGTCAAAGGTCACTCTTGCCATTTAGCATTTGAAAAATTGGAAAGCCCTGACGTAAACGGTAGCTACCTTCTCTAATCTAAACGTTCATCTAAGTGAAGTCGAGAAAATTTAAGACCAATGGCTTCAAATCGAGACTACAAGTACATGTACAGTACATCAAAACAACTAAAATTGTGGCCACTTTAGTGATTTCTGCACTTTAAAAAATTACGTAATGAAGTCGCCAACCCCCCTCCCCCACCGTAATGAATAGTAATCTTTTGGCCAACCCCCTACCCCCTCATGCCATATTTTGCAAAAATAGATTTTAAACCGCTTTTTTGGACAACTATTATGTGCTCAGGTGTAGCTGATGTAGTAGTAACTGTTACAGTTTTACTTCACAGTTACTAGATCTAATCAGCTTTCAAGAATCTGGAGTATACTACATGTATGTAATAGTTCTTCCTGATTCTGGGTCACCAACATACACGTAGTTGTATGTATAAAAATTTCAGCTTGCTGAAATACATCCCAGCATTAAGACCAAGTGCATGGAAACGTTGTTGCAACCTTCTAATTAAAGTCCAACAACATTTATTTGCCTTACAATGGTATTTACAGGGTTTGTGCGGCTTTTGGATAGCAAAATTCCCTGACCTTTACCTGACTTCTCCATGACCAAAGTCACAACTCCCCGAAGAACTGGGTAAGGAAGCTCCAGTCAGTGTGAGAAAATTTCGAAAAATTTGCTTCGCAAAACGCATTTCAACGGTATTCAGAGTACAAATTTCCGGTTTAAGTAGTAGTAAAAAGTGAGAAGACCGATTTTCAAAAAGGGAGGGGTGGTGTGTAAAGAAAGCCCTGACAGGACTATGTGGCGGCAAGATGTTCCTCTACAGCCATAAAATAAATACCAAGCACCAAAATGGAAGTCCGATTTTTATTAGAAGTAAACGAGAGGCAAGAAACTTACTGTATGCACGCAAAAATCTTTTTATGTAATGTCCTGTATGTACGTACATTTGTAAAAATTCAGCTTAAGTCAAATACCGTGTTTTATGCATGTAAACGTATACAGTATGTACTGTGAATTTTGCAGTGAGAAATTGAGGTGCATGTGCATAACAAACAACCCAGAGCATTCCTTTCTGAGCCCACAAACGGTTCTCAGTAAGATGTTTTCATGGTGTTTTATGCAACTAAAATATGACTAAAATTTAAAAAAAACGCCAAAATGCTTAATTATACAATTCTTGAAACAAATTACGTAGATGGATAACTAACCTTTCCGAAACAGTAAAGTGACTGTATGATGCCAGGCAAAAACGGTATTTTACAGAAATTAACGTGTGTTTTTGCGCGATTTTTTTTAAAAATACCCATTCAAATACCCGGTATTTTTCAAAAAATCGGGTATACCCGGGTATGGATATTTCAAAAAGTACCCGGGTATGGGTATACCGAATTTCAGGTAGTTTTGCTCAAAAATACCCAGTTTCGGGTATGGGTATGGGCATACCCGATCAACAGTATTTCAAACCCTGATTAGGGTTTTTAGATTTACTTTCAAGCCCTGATTAGGGTTTTCAGGTTACTTTCAAACCCTGATTAGGTTTTTTAGTAGGGTTCCGACGATATATCGATATCGAAAAGTCGATATATCGACCCTTTTTCCAATATCGATATCGATATCGATATCGCGATATTTCGCATCGATATTTTCGATATTTTTTGGGTGGAAAAGTAGGGCAAAAACAAAACTGACACCAAGTTTATCTCTCTGGAACAGTGAAAAAAAACAGTTTTTCCTGGACAACACAGAAATCGATGGTAGTCAAAACATAACAGTGGCATGATAGCTCTCAGAAACATCAATTTCTCGGCATTCTCAGCTTTTAGACAGTAACGCTTAGGTTCTCAAATGTCTGCAGCAGCACTGAAGAGCTGCTCACTCCGCACACTTAAAGCAGGAGGGCAGAAGCAGACATGGGCTTGCATTTCGGCTGAGGGGTGGTAAATTTTCAAATCCTGAGGGCGTACCGCCGGACTGATGGGTGGTCGAAAGGATGGTAAGCAAAAAAAGTCCAATTTTATACTAAAGTCAAGATCTTTTTGGCTTAGTTGTCACTAAAATAAGTTAAAATACGCTATTCTGTCTGAGCTCTTTATGCCTAATGAGGGTGGAGCATAGGCCTGAGGGGATCAACCTTTTATTGAACGGCTTCAGAAGGGCCACCTTTTCTACCTTTTCTGCCATTCTCTGCTTAATTGATATCAGATGGCCGATTGCATCAGTACTTGACTGATAAGCAGCGAGAGCAGTTTGCATTTTCAAATTTTCAGATTTTCTTACATAACTATAAATATCGATGTCGACATCGATATCGATCGATATTGAACTGAAAATATCGATATCGATATCGAATATCGACGAATTTTGATATCGTCGGAACACTATTTTTTAGATTTACTTTCAAGCCCTGATTAGGGTTTTCAGGTTACTTTCAAACCCTGATTAGGGTTTTCAGGTTACTTTTATACCCTGATTAGGGTTTTCATGTTACCTTCAAACCCTGATTAGGGTTTTTTAGGCTATATTGAAAAACTGATTAGGGTTTTTAGGCTACTTTGAAAAGAGAAACAGGGTTTCTAGTCTAGGTTATTTTCAAACCCTGATTAGGATTTTAAGATTGCTTGGAAACCCTCAACAGGGTTTTAGCACTGGTTAGAAAGCCTAATGTACATAGAGAGGGTCTGTCTTTACAGTATGTTCATTAGAAACCCTAAGCCGGGCTTAAGAACTGCATTCAATTCAAACCAGTAAATAGGGATTTTTAGCAATCTTATAACTCAAAACAGGGTTTTGCGCCTGCTTTAGAATCGGAATTAGTGTTCTCTGGGCTATTTTTTAGTAAAAAACGTATTTCAATCAGTATTTTATCACTGAAACTTGTATTGAATGCGTAGTTTGAGTGCAAAACAGCTTTTCATTGTATTTGTTACTTCAATATTGGGTTTTTAAGGCATTTTCTTCAACCAGAACACAGTTCTTAAGGCATTTATAATCCATAAACAGGGTTTTTAACGCTTTTTTCGGTCCAAATAGGGTTTTAAAGCTATTTTTCGCCCCAGAATCCCTAAAAAAGGTGGACGAAACCCACATTTTACCCCCAAAAAAAGATCGAGAAAACCCACCTTTGGACCCCAAAAGAAAGGTCGCAAAACCCACTTTGGACTTGGTCCGAAAACCCTCATTAGGATTTGAAAAAGCCCCCCCCCCCCAACAGAAAAACCCAGCAACACGTATGGCGCAAATTGACTAAAACAAAGGGAGTTCTTTTACTCAGCGGGTCAAAACAGGTCGGGTACACTATTTTGACTAACAAGAGATTCCATTCGGAAATACATGAACGCTGAACAATTATTTCAAGGTTATGGCTTGTGATAGTATGTTTCTTAGTGAAACTTCAGAGGTCCAACCAAACTTGTGACTCAGTGGCCTTAGCGCTAGAACCTGGTGACATTCTGAATCAGCGGAGAAAACTTCACCAGACAGATACATTATTCGATACAAATTTGATGGCTGTGTACTTACATTACATGCAGCAGAATTGAGTCATCTTTCAAACGACCATGTTCAAACAAGTGCAGTCGTTTTCTTCGCAAAACATAAAAATGCCTACATCTTAAAAACTAGGGAACGTAGAGTAAAAATATAGTTATTTTCGGAATCAAATTACCAGCAAAAATTACATAATGAAAAACTGTTTTTACCACGATTTATGGTAGTGCTAATCGGTAGTGCCTTCAGAGAAACCCTGTCAGTCACAAATTTGAATTCATAGATCCAGAGCCAATCTCGCTAACCTGGATGCATTTTTGAACTCAGCACATAAAAATGCATAGAACGGCATACTAACACCTAAGCTTTCGGAAGAATATTTAGTTCGATCATCTTTGAGAGGCCAAAACACCCCCTTCCCATTTTAATACATACAGAATGATCAAACAATCAAACACTGCGTCAAGTAAGTAAAGCCGTTATAAGTCCATTTTCCTCCATCACATGTTATCTGGACAGGCGTTGTGCTCTGGATGTCATAACCACCAGCAAAACTAAATAGTAGAACTTTCACAGGACATCCAATGGTGACCACTGTTCCTTGAGTGTACACTTCTTGGTTTGGATCCAAAGTGGTGTATGGGCCATACTGATCAACGAAGATTGAAGGATCCATTGTTGAACCACAGCACGTTGTAGGAGTGCAACCTAAAATGACGAGTTGAGCTTAGGGAGGCTTGACCGACCAGTTCATTTGACTAACCAGTGGTTGTAGTGGTGCTAGTGGAAGTTGTTGTGGTTGTGACCAAGGCAAGAGGGACTCCCACTCCAACACCCAGCCCAACTCCCAAGCCAACTCCCAACCCGTAACCAAGTCCTGCTCCAAGCTCTACAGCGCTTTTCTTCGCATGTGCTTCACTGGCTTGCCGCGCCACTTCTAGCTCAATCTCTTGCTTATCAAGCTTTGTGTGGTCAGATTCTCGAGCTTCATCTTTACTTTTTGCCTTCTTCTTGTCGCATTTTGCACTGATATGCATTACCTCTTGACATATTTCCACTTGGACAATGACGTCACTAGGGCAGTCAAACAGATATGATTGTATTGCAATTTGTGTTATGTAATCTCATACTCGATTCTGTTTTCTATGCTGATGTCACCAATTGCTTTGTCTCTAAGTTTGAGTGGTTCATCTACATTCACTGTTTGCCAGCTACACTTCTTAAATACCGATGAGCCACTGTTACAGCATAGTACATATGAACTAAAACAGTAAACTCAGTTGGCACACAAAATATCCACTCAGGGGCCGTTCATAAACGACGTCATTCCAAAATCGCCTTGAGTCGTTTCTGAGGACCCCCTCCCCTAAGGTGACGTCATGTTCGGTTTGCAGTACATACAGTAAGCACTGTTTTGTGTTATCTTGTTGCCATACTGTACAACAATTGAATTGATCCCTATAACCACTCTGGGAAGCTTTTCTGTATATAGAAATATGTACTGTATGTAGCTGACAGAATGTGTATAAATCGAAAATAATATAATCAAAGTTCAAAAATTCCGCAAAAAGCGACATCGGTTTTTTGCTAGCCTCCTCCCCCTGCCCTGGTGCGTCATCTATCGTTGCAATTTTCAGCCAACACCCTCTCCCCTCTGGAATGACATCTAAGTTGTTTAACACACCTTTCAAGAGAGTCATCGGAAGTAGCCGTACCAATCCCAGCTACATAAGCACGGTCGCCAGCACCATTCTCCCATGCTTTGCTATCACGGCAAGATCTAGCCCAGCCACAGCTCTGAACCAATTTACATTCGTTTAGAAGGGACATATGGATAGGACTGCTTCACTATTTTTTCTCAACTTTCTTTATTTAAAAGTTGTTGGTCAAAAGTCTGGATTTTTCCATGAACAAGTACATACAGTAAGTACCGTTAAGTCAATGGGTTCTAGGTTTAAGTTTTGGCATTTTTTTGTCATTCAACATCGAAACCAAGAATAATCACAAAGGCTTTTTCATGGAACTATTCACTATTCGAAGATGCTTTCTTTCCCTTCAAAATCTCAGTCAGAATGATAGATCGAGAAAACAGAAACCAATCATTTTAACCTTTGCACAAGCTGCATGTTCAAATGGAACACATTCGTGTTCCAGCCAGAATTTGTCGGTGTCTGGATCTCTCCACTGTTTCAGTGAACCGGTTCTCTCTCCTGGTTTACAACCAACTCTTGTCATCATTTCACCCCGGCACTCAGCCATAAGTAAAGCGGAATTCAGAAACACAAATACGTTTAGTCTCATGGCTTATGGCAAGAAGAGGAGGAAGAACGACTGACAATGATTGGGGCAGGCACGCAAACTGATTTTAGAAACCCGTCGTCCCAGCCATTTGCGAGCGGTGCTGACGCTAAGTGCTGGGTGGCCCTGTCATTAACAACTGGTTCCATGATAGATCAAAACCAAATTACTAGTTGACCATACTTCCTTTAACTTAGATTAGAAGATGTGACATGGAAAGAGAAAACAGGAAAGTATTGCCGTTGAATGAGTAGTTCTTGTAGTGTTCCAGGCGTTAGCATTAATTCGACAGTTTTCGTGATTTTCAATGTTTCCTATAGTTCAGGTGAACGAAACAGAGTTCTATTCTAAACGTATGTACAAGATGGATGCTCAAATGAGACACACTCATGTTCCTAATCAGAATTTGTCTGTGTCTCGATATCACTGCTGTGTCGGTGAACTGGCTTCACTCTTCCAGATTACAACAGACTTTTACAGGGTGTCTCTAAAAAGGAGACATTTCTTTTGCTGCCACTTCAGCAAATCTTGAGCAAATTGGCTGAAATTTGAAACACAGATGCCAAAATAGGGGGAATGTTGTGTGAAGTTTGGTGAACGAACCTTAACTAAATCCTGAGAAATTCAAGAATATGTGGAATTTGTTAACTTCAATGCTATAGGAATAGCGTTACAAACGGAATCTTCTCCTTGTTGTAGTCATTTCTGCAAATGTTCGCCAAAATGAAATGAAATTTGAAGAAACTCTGCAAAACTGTGTGATATTTTGTGTTAAAATTTTATGCATTGAGACTAGACAGTCTTGAGAAAACAAGAATTATCCTGATCATCTGTTTTGCCTGTGCTCCTCATTCAAAAACAGCTGTTCAGTTATTCTGCGTTTTCTTAAGCCTGTCTCAATCCCAATGCAAGAAATTTTAACACATAAAATATCCCACGGTTTTTCGGAGTTTCTTCAAATTTCAGTTCATTTGGCGAACGGTTGCAGAAATGACAACAAAAGGAAAAGTTTCCGTTTTAACGCTATTCCTATAGGCATTGAAGTTAACAAATTCCACGTATTCTTCAATTTCTCTGGATTTAGTCAAGTTTCGTGGACCAAACTTTAACAAACAAAAGTCCCCCTTTTTTGGCACTTCTGTTTCAAATTTCAGCCAATTTGGTCAAAATTTGCGGAAATGGCAGCAAAAGAAATGTGTCCATTTTTGAGACACCCTGTATCATTAGCATGCTGCTGCTAGAACAGTGGAACTCAGAAATACAATGATGTTTAGTCGCATGGCTCAGAATTAGAACAGTAAGAAGAACAACTGAAAATCTGTGGGGCAGGAATGCAAAACACATTTTAGAAACCCGTCGCAAAGCCGTGGGAGATTGGCGCTGACGATAAGTTCTGGGTGGTCCTGTTATTAATAACTACCGGTTATTAATGACCCATCGAAATCAATTGACTGATCGGTCATACCTCTCGGTACGTAAATTAGATGGGAACTTGTGACATGAAAATTCAAGAAAGCGTTGGCGTTACAGATAGTTTTCCAGCATTTATGTTCGTAATTTCCTTTTAATGTGCATGTGGAAACAAGTTCTGAGCAGAAGCTTTTTGCACGGTTTGGAAGGAAATGTTGACTAATACACTCGCAATCCTTTTTTGCACTCAACCGGTACAGTAAATCTGTTCAACACTTCTATTTAAAGCTGTTTTGTACATAGGGACTTCGCTTATTTTTATCCAGATTTGACGGTGACGTTTGCTTCAGACAGGTTTAGTGCAGACTCTTAGGTTCGAAAAAGCGAAAAAGTCGGCACAAAAACTGCCTTACTGATGAATTTGTAATCGTTGCTGCCGGCATTTGGCGTTTTGAAAGAAAGGTAAGTTTTTGGTGACGAAATAACATCCGCGTGACAGTCTGCATTATGAACGGAGGAGGAGACAGAGTCGTCGCTCTCTCACAATTACCTACAGTTAAGATCGCAAACTTTTCTTTGATGCATGTCACGCCTCTTGACAAGTCAAAACCCTTCGAAAATGTCAAATAGGGTCAGGCCGCAATTTACAAACGTTCTCTTTTGACTAATAAAACCCAAAAAATGAACCTTTCATAAAATTGTAAACCTTTCATCTTGCTGTCGTTTCGACTGACCTCGGCCAAACGCTAACATTTGGAACGTGAAGATCCAGAATATTTTGGTGTTAAACTTCGTTCGGTGCACAGGTTTGACGCAATCCAGGAAGACTAAAGAATATGCCAAATTGGGTGATTCGAAAAGCTATAGATCATACGATTACATATGTAGTTGCGGGCTAAATGTGCCCGATTTTTCGGCAAAAGTCCCCTAAAGCCGATTTTTAGGACAAGCCGATAACCCACTTGTGGGTTCCAATCGAAAGTAAGGGAACTGCTGTACGTACAGGGTGATTCACATATCCCGCCCGGTTTCGCAAGCTCAGAACATTTTTGTTCGTGGACCGAATCGGCTGATTTTTGGATATCATTTGTGGATATACTTCGAATTTTATTGTTTAAATTTTCAGCTTATTTCATCACGAAATGCCTGAAAACGGGCAATTCTACCCAAACTGAAATTTCCAACATTGGCGCTAAATACATTTGGCTTGTGCGCGATTAGGCTAGTGTTTGAGTGTTGAAAAGATTCTTAAACCATAGTGGGTGGACGCTTTATTCACTTTTCAACACAAACCGACGTTTTTAGCAGTTGTGATAGCTTTTTCGGTGAAGGAACGTCTAAAATGCGCGGTACACTTTGAGTGGACCAAAAGCACTAAGAATGTTCCGCCGGCAAATTGGGATAGAACGCGAGCCTCTAAGAGATACATTGTACCAGCATCCGCTGGTGGCATGAATATCAAGGGTATCAATGCATATCGAAGAGGGCAGTGTGTCCAACAAAACTTGGAAAAGGGTCCACCAACCAGCGTGGAGAGTGGAATACCACCAGCGGCTGCAGAAAGTGATTGAAAACAGTGACCATCACGTTGAAGTCCATAAACTAGTGATGTACTGTAGTGCATGGAATTTGTTGAAATTTGAAACAATAAAATTCGAAGTGTGTCCACACATCATATTAAAAAATCAGCAGATTGGGTCCACAAACAAAAACGTTCTGAGTTTGCAAAACCGGGCGGGATAAGTGAATCACCCTGTACATAACGCATAGGCTTTTTACAACCAAAAGCTTTCTTAGACGTTTTTAAGCTTAAAGCATGGTTTTTAAACATCTATTTTCTGGTCCATTTTCAGGGCCGTTTTTGCCAAATACAGATTTTGGACCTAAAAAATGGTCGACAAAAACCACTTTCGACCTGAAAAAATTCCACATAAAATGCCATATATGCACTATTGACAAAGATAAAGGAGATAGAGAGCAAAGGAACAAAGAAAGGACAATGTCAAGGTAGAGAACAATATACCGATCGGCCTTAAGTCCCTTCTTAGCTAGAGTCCACAACTACATATGTATGCATGTGCGCAGTCCTTTGTCACTTAATGTTTATGTATTTCTGTTTTAAATGCACGATTTTACTTTCCAGTGCGTCAGAGCATTATACACTGAGTATACGAGTTATACAGAAAACCTAAAAGAAATATCGTACCCTCCTGAAACGGAAGCATCACAATTTTCTGTCCGCTGCTTTTGCCGTTGAATTCAAAATTTCTTCTGCAGAAAAAAATCCATCCAATCATCCAACGGTAGTACTTACACACGCGCGCCAGACAAAAAGCAAAAAATAGAGACTGTAACGAACCTAATAGGTTGCTTTTATATAGTGAAACGACTATTTGGAATTCACTGTTTGTGTTCTCACCCAAGACTCAAATAGTTTAATTAATCGCATTTAGCAACACTGTTGCATGCGAATTTTTACCAGAAAATTAGTTTTTAGCCCAGTTGGTGTCAGAAGTTCGGCTGTGGCAGCAGAAAAGTGACTTACTGATTTCTGCAAAGGCAGAAGGCACGCTCAATGCCCAGCACAGAGCAGACCAGAACAGAAAACCTTGCAGTTTTCTCAGTCCCGTTGACTTTTTCCCCTTCTTCTTCCCCTCCTTTTTCTTCTTACTCGTGATTCTTCGTCCTTTCATCCTTCTGGGCTCTCCTCGTTTGGCTGAAACAGCTCACAAAATTTATTACACAGCTTTAGCAAAAAAACATCGCGGAGTCATACTGCGTTTAGATTTGTTGAACAAATGGGTAAAATTTTTATGAAAATTTAATAAGAACTGTTGCACATTAGTAATTCTTCAAGCGAAAAGCGGAAAAGCTTTCGATTGCGTGTAAATATAGCTATTTAACTTGTCTAATGATATTAGGGGTCGAGGTAAATGCCAGTGGAAGGTTTGCAAAGAGGGTTAGACAGTGGAGGCAAATTATGAAAATTACTTACGTTTTGGTGCCTTGGAACTTTCTTTGTTCTTTCTTCCACCTGTTGTTTTCTGCGTGGCCCATCTCAGCAGCCGGGTGCACAAGAGCACCTTCACGATCCAGAACAGGACCGCTGCAGTGGGCTACAATGAAACCAGTATTCACAAAAGTCTTTCTATATATCTACAGATGCTTATAAAAAAGACTGTCTGGCCAGTCTAGCAATCTCTCATTCTTGACAACGCCAATTTTTTACCTTCCTTACAAGTAAAACTGCAACAGATTGAAACTAGTTTGGTTCGAAGACTGTATGTTTCTGAATTTAAAGACCACCTAAGAAAGATCGGATTTTCCTTTATGTACATATTTCAGTTTAAACCTTTGAACTACCGATCGAGATTTTTCACTTCAGACTACAAAAAGGTAGTAGGTTAGTGTTTCGCCAGAATTACCCAGCAACAAAAATAATAATTCACCTAAAAATCAATTAAGTGATGCAATTACCGCAATTTGATATTTTTTAAATATCTTAAGAGTCAGTGTCTGAATCGATCGAGTCTTGGCCCTTTGCCCTATTCAGACCCAAAATTGAAAGTTTGGCGTAGAGGGCTGTAAGTTGGCACACTAATACTACTTGATGAGTTATTCAACTGCTGCTGAGGAATTCCCAATTCGACGCTCCACGCTCGAGATATAAGCCCGCGAAAATCGGCTTGTTTAACTATGGGACGAAAATTTCCAACTTGAATTTCTTTCTTACTGACAAGGGTTCGGACTTAAAAATTGGGGCTTTTAGGTAACTTTTCGGGTAGATTAAGAATTTTCAGTCCAAAATTGTTTTCGATAAAAAAAATTTTTTCGCCCCCCTTTGGAGCCCCCCAGCTCGACTGGAAACCCCCTAGATGCACTTTTTTATTTTAGAATTTCGTAGCGCTATTCAAGACCTACATTTTGGTATAAAATATTCAGGATTTGAGAGTAGGTTTTTGAGAAAATTCACTTTGAATGTCCAAAACCTGCAAAAATCGCCAACTTTCAGTGTGCTTGGAAACGTCGCAAACGATTCCTAGCCTTTAAATCGTAACTGAGACCTAAAAATTGGGGCACTTAGCTAGCTTTTCGAGTAGATTAAGAATTTTCAGTCCAAAATTGTTTTCGATTAAAAAATTTTTTTCGCCCCCCCCCCTTTGGAGCCCCCCAGCTCGACTGGAAACCCCCTAGATGCATTTTTTTATTCTAGAATTTCGTACCGCTATTCAAGACCTACATTTTGGTATAAAATATTCAAGATTTGAGAGGCAGGTTTTCGAGAAAATTGACTTTGAATGAACAAAATCGCCAGACAATAGGGACAAAAAAGCAGGTTTTTGTACATTCAAAGTCAATTTTCTCGAAAACCTACCTCTCAAATCTTGAATATTTTATACCAAAATGTAGGTCTTGAATATCGCTACGAAGTTCTAAAATAAAAAAATGCATCTAGGGGGTTCCAGTCGAGCTGGGGGGCTCCAAAGGGGGGCGAAAAAAATTTTTTAATCGAAAACAATTTTGGACTGAAAATTCTTAATCTACTCGAAAAGCTAGCTAAGTGCCCCAATTTTTAGGTCTCAGTTACGATTTAAAGGCTAGGAATCGTTTGCGACGTTTCCAAGCACACTGAAAGTTGGCGATTTTTGCAGGTTTTGGACATTCAAAGTGAATTTTCTCAAAAACCTACTCTCAAATCCTGAATATTTTATACCAAAATGTAGGTCTTGAATAGCGCTACGAAATTCTAAAATAAAAAAGTGCATCTAGGGGGTTTCCAGTCGAGCTGGGGGGCTCCAAAGGGGGGGGGCGAAAAAAATTTTTTCCATCGAAAACAATTTTGGACTAAAGATTCTTAAGAGTCAGTCTCTGAACCGATCGAGTCTTGGCCCTTTGCCCTATTCAGACCCAAAATTGAAAGTTGGGCGTAGAGGGCTGAAAGTTGGAACACTAAAACATATTGACAAGTTATCAATGACCTGCAAAGAATTTCCAGATTCGACGCTCCACGCTCGAGATATGGCCTTCTAAAAATCGGCCCGCTTAACTATGGGACCAAAATTTCGAAATCGAATTTCTGACTTGCTGATCGGAATTCAGAACTAACAAACGGGGTTTTTGCGTAACTTTTTGAGTAGTTTAAGAATCTTTTACTAAATTTCATTTTTGGAAAAAAAATTTTTTTTCGCCCCCCTATCGGGGGGCATAACTCGTCTGGAACCCCCCCTAGACCGTTCTTTTTATTTCAGATTATTGTAGCGCTATATCTTAGCTACACGCCGGTGTAAAACATTACCGGCTACCGGACGGCAAACACTGAAATATTTGCGTTCAAAAATTAAAAATGCCACATTTTGCATGTTTCACTGGGGTACATAAATTTCCAACTCCATGTTTCAGCTTACTAATTGGAGTTGAATGCTAAAAATTGATGTCTAAGCTGTACTTTTAGAGTAGTTTAAGAAACTTTCATTGAATTTCATTTTTGGAAAAAAAAATTTTTTTCGCCCCCCCCTATCGGGGGGCATAACTCGTCTGGAACCCCCCTAGACCGTTCTTTTTATTTCAGATTATTTTAGCGCTATATCTTAGCTACACGCCGGTGTAAAACATTACCGGCTACCGGACGGCAAACACTGAAATATTTGCGTTCAAAAATTAAAAATGCCACATTTTGCATGTTTCACTGGGGTACATAAATTTCCAACTCCATGTTTCAGCTTACTAATTGGAGTTGAATGCTAAAAATTGATGTCTAAGCTGTACTTTTAGAGTAGTTTAAGAAACTTTCATTGAATTTCATTTTTGGAAAAAAAATTTTTTTTCGCCCCCCCCCTATCGGGGGCATAACTCGTCTGGAACCCCCCCTAGACCGTTCTTTTTATTTCAGATTATTTTAGCGCTATATCTTAGCTACACGCCGGTGTAAAACATTACCGGCTACCGGACGGCAAACACTGAAATATTTGCGTTCAAAAATTAAAAATGCCACATTTTGCATGTTTCACTGTGCCCAAAAATTTGCAAAATGTGGCATTTTTAATCTTTGAACGCAAATATTTCAGTGTTTGCCGTCCGGCAGCCGGTAATGTTTTACACCGGCGTGTAGCTAAGATATAGCGCTACAATAATCTGAAATAAAAAGAACGGTCTAGGGGGGGTTCCAGACGAGTTATGCCCCCGATAGGGGGGGGGCGAAAAAAAATTTTTTTACAAAAATGAAATTCAATGAAAGATTCTTAAACTACTCAAAAAGTACAGCTTAGACATCAATTTTTAGAATTCAAGTCCAATTGGTAAGCTGGAACATGGAGTTGAAAATTTTTGGGCACAGTGAAACATGCAAAATGTGGCATTTTTAATTTTTGAACGCAAATATTTCAGTGTTTGCCGTCCGGTAGCCGGTAATGTTTTACACCGGCGTGTAGCTAAGATATAGCGCTACAATAATCTGAAATAAAAAGAACGGTCTAGGGGGGGTTCCAGACGAGTTATGTCCCCCGATAGGGGGGCGAAAAAAAATTTTTTTTCCAAAAATGAAATTTAGTAAAAGATTCTTAAACTACTCAAAAAGTTACGCAAAAACCCCGTTTGTTAGTTCTGAATTCCGATCAGCAAGTCAGAAATTCGATTTCGAAATTTTGGTCCCATAGTTAAGCGGGCCGATTTTTAGAAGGCCATATCTCGAGCGTGGAGCGTCGAATCTGGAAATTCTTTGCGGTGGTTACATAACCTATCAAGACGTATTAGTCCTCCAACTTTGAGCCCTCCACGCCAAAGTTTCATTTTTGGGTCTGAATACTGAAACTCGATCGGTTCAGAGACTGGCTCTTAATCTACTTGAAAAGTTACCTAAAAGCCCCAATTTTTAAGATGCATTTTGCGAGAAAGTCAGCTTTGGTGCCGAAGAGAGGGGGCAAGCAGGGCCATCTCACGGATCTGGCTGATATTTATATCTATTAAAATAGAGCACAGTCGAAGACCAACGGTGCATGCCCGGCCACCAGCAACCCCCTAGAACCGGAGCTACACCCCCTCAAAGTTGGGTCGGCAGCAATTTTCGGCCTCATTTTAATAGCTCTGACACCCTCCATTCAAACGATCACCCTTCATTCGTTTCTTAAGCTAGGATCTCGACTCGCATATGGTTTTGTAGCTGGTCCAATGGCCTTTTATTTTCTGGTACTCCGGTTTCCAGATCATAGCTGGTTACCGACTTTTTCGCCGAAAACTGCGAAATTTCCACAAAATGCCACTCCGTTTTTTTTCGAAAAATCTTTATAACTTTTTGTGCAAAGGCCCTGCCAAGCTAATGTTTTAACAAAAGTTAGGCATGAGTTGGCCAAACAAAATGAGCGCCCCAAAGTGTGCGGTTAGGGGGGAGGGGGGGTGTTTTGGCCTCTCAAAGGTGTTCGAAAAAAATTTTTTTCTGCAAAGGTTAGTTGTTAGCATACTGTTATATGCAGTTTTCTGTGCTGAGTTTGAAAATGCATTCAGTTTAGCTAGATTCGCTCTGGATCGGGAGAAATTGGCGTACAAAGTTGAGACCAACCCTTTTTCTTGACTGGCACTACTCGCTAGCATGACCATTAACCGCGGTGCAATGCAGTTTTTCTTACGTAGTTTTTGCTGCTGATTCCGAAAATAACTTTATTTTTGCTCTACGTTGCCTACTTTTGAAGATATCGGCATTTTTATGATTTGGGAACAAAACGGCTGCACTTGCTATAACATGCTCGTTTGAAAGGTGGCTCAATTCAGTCGCATCTAGAGTACAGAGCCATAAAAATTTATATCACCTAATGCAGTTTTTGCCGCTGATTACGAAAATGACATCTGTTTTTCAATCTGACTGCTCCTGAGCTACTTATGTAATTTTTCTGCCCTGGTACTCAGACAATGAGTCATCTGTCAAATCTGGACATAATATGGTATCTATCTGGTGCAGTTTTCTCCGCTGATTCAGAATATTATCATATTTTTGCGCTACGGCCACTCTGTCGCAAGTTATGGACCTCCAAAGTTTCATTAAGAAACATGCCGTGAGAAGCCGTAATCCTAAAATAAATGTTCAGCATTCATGCATTTCTGAAATGAACCTTTTGTCAGTCAATAGTGTACCCGACCTATTTTGACCCGCTGAGTTCAAAAATGGCGTTTGTTTTTCTCTACTGCTGTTTAATTTTGAGATATTACTGATCAAACAAAATTTGCATTAATATTCATATATCTCCAAAACGAGTAACTATAGATTAAAACAAACGCCATTTTTGAACTCAGCGGGTCAAAATAGGTCGGGTACGCTATTGACTGACACAAGGTTCATTTCAGAAATGCATGAATGCTGAACATTTATTTTAGGATTACGGCTTCTCACAGCATGTTTCTTAATGAAACTTTGGAGGTCCATAACTTGCGACAGAGTGGCCGTAGCGCAAAAATATGATAATATTCTGAATCAGCGGAGAAAACTGCACCAGATAGATACCATATTATGTCCAGATTTGACAGATGACTCATTGTCTGAGTACCAGGGCAGAAAAATTACATAAGTAGCTCAGGAGCAGTCAGATTGAAAAACAGATGTCATTTTCGTAATCAGCGGCAAAAACTGCATTAGGTGATATAAATTTTTATGGCTCTGTACTCTAGATGCGACTGAATTGAGCCACCTTTCAAACGAGCATGTTATAGCAAGTGCAGCCGTTTTGTTCCCAAATCATAAAAATGCCGATATCTTCAAAAGTAGGCAACGTAGAGCAAAAATAAAGTTATTTTCGGAATCAGCAGCAAAAACTACGTAAGAAAAACTGCATTGCGCCGCGGTTAATGGTCATGCTAGCGAGTAGTGCCAGTCAAGAAAAAGGGTTGGTCTCAACTTTGTACGCCAATTTCTCCCGATCCAGAGCGAATCTAGCTAAACTGAATGCATTTTCAAACTCAGCACACAAAACTGCATATAACAGTATGCTAACAACTAACCTTTGCAGAAAAAAATTTTTTTCGAACACCTTTGAGAGGCCAAAACACCCCCCCCTCCCCCCCCCTAACCGCACACTTTGGGGCGCTCATTTTGTTTGGCCAACTCATGCCTAACTTTTGTTAAAACATTAGCTTGGCAGGGCCTTTGCACAAAAAGTTATAAAGATTTTTCGAAAAAAAACGGAGTGGCATTTTGTGGAAATTTCGCAGTTTTCGGCGAAAAAGTCGGTAACCAGCTATGATCTGGAAACCGGAGTACCAGAAAATGAAAGGCCATTGGACCAGCTACAAAACCATATGCGAGTCGAGATCCTAGCTTAAGAAACGAATGAAGGGTGATCGTTTGAATGGAGGGTGTCAGAGCTATTAAAATGAGGCCGAAAATTGCTGCCGACCCAACTTTGAGGGGGTGTAGCTCCGGTTCCAGGGGGTTGCTGGTGGCCGGGCATGCATCGTTGGTCTTCAGCTGTGCTCTATTTTAATAGATATAAATATCAGCCAGATCCGTGAGATGGCCCTGCTTGCCCCCTCAAAGCTGACTTTCTCGCAAAATGCATCTTAAGTCCCAACCCTTGTCAGCAAGAAAGAAATTCAAGTTGGAAATTTTCGTCCCATAGTTAAGCAAGCCGATTTTCGCGGGCTTATATCTCGAGCGTGGAGCGTCGAATTGGGAATTCCTCAGCAGCAGTTGAATAACTCATCAAGTAGTATTAGTGTGCCAACTTACAGCCCTCTACGCCAAACTTTCAATTTTGGGTCTGAATACCAAAACTCGATCGAATCAGACACTAACTCTTAAAAGGCCAGACAGTTTGTATGAGGCTGCTCGATTTTGCATACTGTACCTTTGCGCTGCCCGCTTTTTTTGGCTTATTTGACCACCAACGTCTGTTTCTCATATATGGACGTTTGGCTTGTGGTTTGTTCAGCTTTAGGGTGGGTACTTCCAACTGAAAAGGTAAAACAACTGTATCATGAGCCGTAGGCCACATGCACGGCACCCCACCTGGCTCATCTTGCTCAATCTATCAGCCTTTTCCTTCTGTGGTTTCGTAGTTGACCCACTCCTTTCAACAACTGGCACACTGATGATCCTTCCTCTTCGTTTTGTGGATCTATTCTTGCCAGCATTCTTTCGGTTGGTTCTGGTTGCAGGTTTGCTTTTCGCTTGCTTGCTGTGCCCATTTTGTTCCAGTAGATTGGTCGCTGATTTCTCATTCTTTCCCATAATCGGAATGTCATAAACGACAATGAACTCTGGCTCCTTCGCTTTGACAACCAACTCCTTCTCTTTTCGCTTCTTTTTCTCCAGAACAGGTTCCTTCTGATTGCTCAAGCCTGGGATTCCTTGCCATGCATCTTTGGCCATCTGTTCACCAGCAAACGCCTTCTTCATAATTTCATACCGCCAGCTGGCAGCTGATTTGCCAGATCGCGGGGCCTTCTCCTCTTCAAGCTCTAACCAGGGCATGGCCCTAACCATGGTCAACTTTAGTTTTTTCTGGTTGACCAGAATTACGCGAATCGGCGCCTTCTTCGCCTCAATGTTCTGCAGTCTCACTTCTTTCTTCTGTCGGATCTTGTCCAGCTTATTTGCCTTTTTTCCCTCTTTCATTTGGTTGCGCTCTTGTTGTGTCAGATCATCTAAACTGTCTTCTTCTGTGGCCACTTTCTTTCCCATTTTTTTCACTTCAGCGGTATCTTCAGTTGGAGGACTGGTATCAGACTTCATGCCGACCTCTTGTTGCGAAGGATGGACCGCCTTTTCCCAACGTGCTAGCAACGCCAACTTCTCTTCCCAGCTAAGTTCTTGTTCCTCATCATCATCATCGCTCCAAAAGCCTGGCCGGTTATCTTCATTCTTCTCATTCTGGTTCTCCTCCATTTCATTCTGTACAGTTGCTCTCGTGACACTTTCCTCCTCAGCCTGTCCAGTCTTTGTACTCTCGGTCTCCATGATTTCTGCCTGTTCAGTTTGTTCTTTGCCAGTCTCCATTGTTGATTCTATGCTCTTTCCATCACCAGCCTCTTTTGGCAAATTGTCTTCACGTCCTTCTTCTTTCATCATGTTGTAGTCCTCATTTTCAGCCTGAGCACACTGTATCTGGTCAAGCTCCATCACCTCAGCTGCTTCAGCTTCGCAAAACTTCCCAATGGCCTTTATTCTCTCTGATTCCGGTGAGCTTTCCAGCCAAAATCTTTTTAAATTCTCTTTTTCGAATTGCTTCAATCCAAACTGCAGGCTTGCAATCGCTGGGTCGTACTGCCTGTTTGCATAGTTGAGAGATGAGCAAGGTCGCTCATCTTCCAGCAATGGCCAGCGGGTTTCCTTTGCAATTTTGTTCTTGTTGTCGGGTTTCTCAGTTTCTTCTTGCTTCTTCTCTATCTCTTCCATGTTTGGCTGCTCCATCGCAAGTTCTTCTTGACCGATCTCTTCTTTTTCCTTCTGTAGTGGTTCATTTTCCGTCTTGCCCTTCACAACAGCATGGAGTGCTTCATTTTTCTGCTCCACCTGTCCCTCTTCAGTTTCCACATCGGCCAGCAGTTCAGTTGGTTTTTGCGACCTCAGAAAGTGCTTGTCCTCTTCCTGCCGACCCACCATCGCTTCAGCTTCAGCCCTTCGAGCCACTTCACTCTCAGTCTCCTTCTTCTTGTCTCCATCTTCATCCAGCATCTCTTCATTTTTAATCTCAATGCCACAAGTTTTGTCATGTGCTGTAAATAATGCTCAATCTTTTCAGTGTCAAAAGTAGATAGGCTATATGCTGTGACAAATGCAGTGTTTTTGTCAGAAAAAATTCAACTTTGACTGATTCTGTGATCAAAGACTAAAAATCGAGCTGGTCCATTGACATTCTAATTCCTTGTGCTCCAAGTTCTACAAGAATTCCTAAATGCTTGCAAGAGAGATTAATGCTATCAATAGGAAGAAAAAGAAGAGCTAGCCGTTTTAGCCAAAGTTGTACCTGATCGGTATCTACTGGAGAGTGCTGAACAACAAACAGCACCTGGGTACACTAATTGGGATTTAGGATTCTGGTTGACAAAAACGAAGTCCAATAGTGTACCTGGGTATGTGGTTTATATTCCAGAAACCGACACTATTGCTATTATATAACACACCTATTCTTTCACTGTTGGCTACCATAATCTATCGAAATTCAGGGGTCATTGCTATAAAACCTGTCTTCAAATAGAGCACCCGGTGTACACCAATTGGTACACCAGTCGACCAACTGAATTTTCAGTTTTTAACCACAGCAAGCACAATTTTTTTCGCCCAACCTTCAAGATATGTACACACAGTTGTTTTATTAATACCATACATGTAACAGCTCCGGGCCGACCTGGGGGGAGGTGGTACGGGGGGTTTCCTCAGGTGGAGTTAGTGGGGAGTTTCGCCCAGAGGGGTGTCCAAAAGTTAATAAAGTCTGGAAATGTCTTTTTAGCACGTTTTTTTCAGTAACGACGCTAAAAATCGCTAATTAAAGCTGCTAAATAGCATTTTAGAGCTAAAAACAAGCAAAGAATGACAAAAAGGGCTTCCAAAAAAACTCCGATTTTTTTAAATATCAGCAGTGTACACGCCAAATTCGGTTTCCAATAGCTTTTCAAGCGAATTTTTGGCTAAAAATAGTGATTTCTGAGCCACTCAGCTAATTTCTTAGTACTGGATCCACTACTGGTACTACATGTATTTTTGGGTCGGGGATGAGGGGGTTGGCCTTTTCACCAGGGGGTAACCCCCAACCCCCCTAGTACATGTATGACTAATACTGTCAGGCAGTTAACGTCATATCAGGTAACGGTACAATATACAGTATGGTAGAGGTATCAGATGTGGTACCAGTACTTAGGGTAGTGGCTAGTGGCACCCTACCTTATATGGTTCCGCATGCACACCTACTAGCATACATGATATAGAATATTAATTGTACATGGCACCACTACCCTAAGTACCAGAAGCACATGGAACTTCGACCATAGATGGTATGTTAACCTTATATGTATGGTGTTAAGTGCCTGACTGTAATAAGTCTTGAAAATTTGAGCCAAATCGGTGAGACTTAAGTGTGAGCAAGTCATATAATAAATAATAACTCAAGTGAAAAATCGATGGGAAATTTTTGCCCTAAATGCCCTCCTTATTATTTCATCACAAGCTACAAACCAACTTGGTACCACAGTCGATTTCTAAACCGTTAGCCATGACCATGCATGATTCTTTAAACGAAAAACTGACAATCATATCATGGTCGTACATGGAAACGCTATAATTACATATATAAGACTGAGACTTAAAAACTCGCAAGAATCACTGAGCTCACTCTCCAATGGCTCATGAAATACTAAGGTTTTGCCTTTTCAGCTAGGGGGTAAGTTACCCCTCAAACCCCCTAAAACATGTATGACAAATTAATTAATTAATTAATTAATTGACTCGCACCTTAGTCTCAAACTCATTCACCAAGTCACTAGCTCACCAAACGTCTTATCAACTTACTGGCTCATAATCTATTTGACTGCAAGCAACTAGTAACTAATCACTAATTAATTAATTAATTGACTCAAAACTCACTTTCAAACTGACTCACCAAGTCAGTAACTCACCAACCGCCTTGTCAACTTACTGGCTCATTATCTATTTGGCTCCAAGTAACTAATCACCAATTAATTAATTAATTAATTAATTGACCCACACCTCACTCTCAAACTGATTCACCAAGTCACTAACTCACCAACTGCCTTATAAAGTTACTGGCTCACTATCTATTTCACTCCAAGCAACTAAGTAACTAATCACTAATTAATTAACGAATTGACTCACACCTCACTCTCAAACTGATTCACCAAGTCACTAACTCACCATCTGACTTATGAACTTACTGGCTCACTATCTATTTGGCTCCAAGCCACTAAGTAACTAATCACTAATTAATTAATTAATTGACTCACACCTCACTCTCAAACTGATTCCCCAAGTCACTAACTCACCAACTGCCTTATAAATTTACTGGCTCACTACCTATTTGGCTCCAAGCAACTAAGTAACTAATCACTAATTAATTAACGAATTGACTCACACCTCACTCTCAAACTGATTCACCAAGTCACTAACTCACCAACTGCCTTATCAAGTTACTGGCTCACTATCTATTTGGCTCCAAGCCACTAAGTAACTAATCACTGATTAATTAATTAATTGACTCACACCTCACTCTCAAACTGATTCACCAAGTCACTAACTCACCAACTGCCTTAAAAAGTTACTGGCTCACTATCTATTTCACTCCAAGTAACTAAGTAACTAATCACTAATTAATTAATTAATTGACTCACACCTCACTCTCAAACTGATTCACCAAGTCACTAACTCACCAACTGCCTTATCAAGTTACTGGCTCACCTTTTTGGACTGTTAAGTACTAATCACTAATTATTAATTAGGAGATATTATTTATTAGTTGATTAGTTACTTAGTTGCTTGGAGCCAAATAGTAGTGAGCCTGTAACTTGATAAGGCAGTTGGTGAGTTAGTGACTTGGTGAATCAGTTTGAGAGTGAGGTGTGAGTCAATTAATTAACTAATTAGTGATTAGTTACTTAGTTGCTTGGAGTGAAATAGATAGTGAGCCAGTAACTTTATAAGGCAGTTGGTGAGTTAGTGACTTGGTGAATCAGTTTGAGAGTGAGGTGTGAGTCAATTAATTAATTAATTAGTGATTAGTTACTTAGTTGCTTGAAGTGATATAGATAGTGAGCCAGTCACCTGACAGGGCAGTTGGTGAGTTAGTGACTTGGTGAACCAGGTTGAGAGTGAGATGTGAGTCAATTAATTAATTAATTAGTGATTAGCTACTAAGTTGCTTGGAGTGAAATAGAGAGTGAGCCAGTAACTTTATAAAGCAGTTGGTGACATAGTGACTTGGTGAATCAGTCTGAGAGTGAGGTGTGAGTCAATTAATTAATTAATTAGTGATTAGTTACTTAGTTGCTTGGAGCCAAATAGGTAGTGAGCCAGTAACTTGATAAGGCAGTTGGTGAGTTAGTGACTTGGTGAATCAGTTTGAGAGTGAGGTGTGAGTCAATTAATTAATTAATTAGTGATTAGTTACTTAGTTGATTAGAGTGTAATAGATAGTGAGCCAGTAACTTTATAAGGCAGTTGGTGAGTTAGTGACTTGGTGAATCAGTTTAAGAGTGAGGTGTGAGTAAATTAATTAATTGATTAGTGATTAGTTACTATTTGCTTGGAGCCAAATAGGTAGTGAGCCAGTAACTTGATAAGGCAGTTGGTGAGTTAGTGACTTGGTGAATCAGTTTGAGAGTGAGGTGTGAGTCAATTAATTAATTAATTAGTGATTAGTTACTTAGTTGCTTGGAGCCAAATAGGTAGTGAGCCAGTAACTTGATAAGGCAGTTGGTGAGTTAGTGACTTGGTGAATCAGTTTGAGAGTGAGGTGTGAGTCAATTAATTAATTAATTAGTGATTAGTTACTTAGTTGCTTGGAGCCAAATAGATATGAGCCAGTCACTTGATAAGGCAGTTGGTGAGTTAGTGATTGGTGAATCAGTTTGAGAGTGAGGTGTGAGTCAATTAATTAATTAATTAGTGATTAGTTACTTAGTTGCTTGGAGCCAAATAGGTAGTGAGCCAGTAACTTGATAAGGCAGTTGGTGAGTTAGTGACTTGGTGAATCAGTTTGAGAGTGAGGTGTGAGTCAATTAATTAATTAATTAGTGATTAGTTACTTAGTTGCTTGGAGCCAAATAGATAGTGAGCCAGTCACCTGATAAGGCAGTTGATGGGGCAGTGACTTGGTGAATCAGTTTGAGAGTGAGGTGTGAGTCAATTAATTAATTAATTAGTGATTAGTTACTTAGTTGCTTGGAGCCAAATAGGTAGTGAGCCAGTAACTTGATAAGGCAGTTGGTGAGTTAGTGACTTGGTGAATCAGTTTGAGAGTGAGGTGTGAGTCAATTAATTAATTAATTAGTGATTTGCTATTTAGTTGCTTGGAGTGAAATAGATAGTGAGCCAGTCACCTGATAAGGCAGTTGGTGAGTTAGTGACTTGATGGTTCAGTTTGAGAGTGAGGTGTGAGTCAATTAACTAAGTAATTAATTAATTAGTGATTTGTTATTTAGTTGCTTGGAGCCAAATAGATAGTGAGCCAGTCACCGGATAAGGCAGTTGGTGAGTTAGTGACTTGGTGAATCAGTTGAGAGTGAGGTGTGAGTCAATTAATTAATTAATTAGTGATTAGTTACTTAGTGGCTTGGAGCCAAATAGATAGTGAGCCAGTAACTTGATAAGGCAGTTGGTGAGTTAGTGACTTGGTGAATCAGTCTGAGAGTGAGGTGTGAGTCAATTAATTAATTAATTAGTGATTTGTTATTTAGTTGCTTGGAGTGAAATAGATAGTGAGCCAGTACGTTGATAAGGTAGTTGGTGAGTTAGTGACTTGGTGGATCAGTTTGAGAGTGAGGTGTGAGTCAATTAATTAACTAATTAGTGATTAGTCACTTAGTTGCTTGGAGTGAAATAGTAGTGAGCCAGTAACTTATAAGGCAGTTGGTGAGTTAGTGACTTGGTGAATCAGTTTGAGAGTGAGGTGTGAGTCAATTAATTAATTAATTAGTGATTAGTTACTTATTGCTTGGAGTGATAGATATGAGCAGTATGATTGGTGAATCAGTTTGAGAGTGAGTGAGTAATTAGTTAATTAATTGACTCACACCTCACTCTCAAACTGATTCACCAAGTCACTAACTCACCAACTGCCTTATCAAGTTACTGGCTCACTACCTATTTGACTCCAAGCAACTAAGTAACTAATCACTAATTAATTAATTAATTGACTCACACCTCACTCTCAAACTGATTCACCAAGTCACTAACTCACCAACTGCCTTATAAAGTTACTGGCTCACTATCTATTTCACTCCAAGCAACTAAGTAACTAATCACTAATTAATTAATTAATTGACTCACACCTCACTCTCAAACTGATTCACCAAGTCACTAACTCACCAACTGCCTTATCAAGTTACTGGCTCACTACCTATTTGGCTCCAAGCAACTAAGTAACTAATCACTAATTAATTAATTAATTGACTCACACCTCACTCTCAAACTGATTCACCAAGTCACTAACTCACCAACTGCCTTATAAAGTTACTGGCTCACTATCTATTTCACTCCAATCAACTAAGTAACTAATCACTAATTAATTAATTAATTGACTCACACCTCACTCTCAAACTGATTCACCAAGTCACTAACTCACCAACTGCCTTATCAAGTTACTGGCTCACTACCTATTTGGCTCCAAGCAACTAAGTAACTAATCACTAATTAATTAATTAATTGACTCACACCTCACTCTCAAACTGATTCACCAAGTCACTAACTCACCAACTGCCTTATCAAGTTACTGGCTCACTACCTATTTGGCTCCAAGCAACTAAGTGACTAATCACTAATTAGTTAATTAATTGACTCACACCTCACTCTCAAACTGATCCACCAAGTCACTAACTCACCAACTACCTTATCAACATACTGGCTCACTATCTATTTCACTCCAAGCAACTAAATAACAAATCACTAATTAATTAATTACTTAGTTAATTGACTCACACCTCACTCTCAAACTGAACCATCAAGTCACTAACTCACCAACTGCCTTATCAGGTGACTGGCTCACTATCTATTTCACTCCAAGCAACTAAGTGACTAATCACTAATTAGTTAATTAATTGACTCACACCTCACTCTCAAACTGATTCACCAAGTCACTAACTCACCAACTGCCTTATCAAGTTACTGGCTCACTACCTATTTGGCTCCAAGCAACTAAGTAACTAATCACTAATTAATTAATTAATTGACTCACACCTCACTCTCAAACTGATTCACCAAGTCACTACCCCACCAACTGCCTTATCAGGTGACTGGCTCACTATCTATTTCACTCCAAGCAACTAAATAGCAAATCACTAATTAATTAATTACTTAATTAATTGACTCACACCTCACTCTCAGACTGATTCACCAAGTCACTAAGTCACCAACTGCTTTATAAAGTTACTGGCTCACTATCTATTTGGCTCCAAGCAACTAAATAACAAATCACTAATTAATTAATTACTTAATTAATTGACACACACCTCACTCTCAAACTGATTCACCAAGTCACTAACTCACCAACTGCCTTATCAAGTTACTGGCTCACTACCTATTTCACTCGAAGCAACTAAGTAACTAATCACTAATTAGTTAATTAATTGACTCACACCTCACTCTCAAACTGATTCACAAAGTCACTAACTCACCAACTGCCTTATAAAGTTACTGGCTCACTATTTACTTCACTCCAAGCAACTAAGTAACAAATCACTAATTAGTTAATTAATTGACTCACACCCCACTCTCAACCTGGTTCATCAAGTCACTAACTCACCAACTGGCTTATCAGGTGACTGGCTCACTATCTATTTCACTCCAAGCAACTAAATAGCAAATCACTAATTAATTAAATACTTAATTTATTGACTAACACCTCACTCTCAGACTGATTCACCAAGTCACTATGTCACCAACTGCTTTATAAAGTTACTGACTCACCATCTATTTCACTCCAAGAAACAAAGTAGCTAATCACTAATTAATTAATTAATTGACCCACACCTCACTCACAAAGTGGTTCACCAAGTCACTACCTCAGCATCTGACTTATGAACTTACTGGCCCACTATCTATTTGGCTCCAAGCAACTAAGTAACTAATCACTAATTAGTTAATTAATTGACTCACACCTCACTCTCAACCTGGTTCACCAAGTCACTAACTCACCAACTGCCATATCAACTTACTGGCTCACTATCTATTTGGCTCCAAGCAACTAAAAAACAAGTAACTAATCACTAATTAATTAATTAATTAATTGACTCACACCTCACTCTCAAACTGATTCCCCAAGTCACTAACTCACCAACTGCCTTATCAAGTTACTGGCTCACTACCTATTTGGCTCCAAGCAACTAAGTAACTAATTACTAACTAATTAATTAATTGACCCACACCTCACTCTCAAACTGATTCACCAAGTTACTAACTCACCAACTGCCTTATAAAGTTACTGGCTCACTATTTACTTCACTCCAAGCAACTAAGTAACAAATCACTAATTACTTAATTAATTGACTCACACCCCACTCTCAACCTGGTTCATCAAGTCACTAACTCACCAGCTGGCTTATCAGGTGACTGGCTCACTATCTATTTCACTCCAAGCAACTAAATAGCAAATCACTAATTAATTAAATACTTAATTAATTGACTAACACCTCACTCTCAGACTGATTCACCAAGTCACTATGTCACCAACTGCTTTATAAAGTTACTGACTCACCATCTATTTCACTCCAAGAAACAAAGTAGCTAATCACTAATTAATTAATTAATTGACCCACACCTCACTCACAAAGTGGTTCACCAAGTCACTACATCAGCATCTGACTTATGAACTTACTGGCCCACTATCTATTTGGCTCCAAGCAACTAAGTAACTAATCACTAATTAGTTAATTAATTGACTCACACCTCACTCTCAACCTGGTTCACCAAGTCACTAACTCACCAACTGCCTTATCAACTTACTGGCTCACTATCTACTTCACTCCAAGCAACTAAGTGATTAATCACTAATTAGTTGATTAATTAATTAATTGGCTCACACCTCACTTCACTACCACCTCACTCACTACCAAACTGGCCTAAATTAACAAATAATTACCTAACTAACTGACTAACTACTTAGCTAATTATTCTGCCTCTCAAATTAATTAACTGGCTCACGCACTATCTCACCTATACTCACACAAATTAGCATATAAAACTGCACAAATTTGGTACCATTTCAAAACAGTCTGAGTAGTAGCCCCATATCAGAGTGATTTCTCAGTATCATAGAATGGATCAAGTTCTGATTTCATAGAGCTTCTACCCAGACTGTTTCTCACAATATCTCAAGAATGACAATTCAGTGCAAAGTGTAAGATGAATTCTGGCTTGTTCATTTTCAATTGATTTCTATTTCAGTTTTACTGATTTCGAGATTTAGAGATTTCTAAAGTTCTATTCAACAGTATTTAAGCCAAAATTCATATTAGCCAAAGAACGCACCCCAGGTTTGGCTGAGCTTTGGCTGGCCCCGAAGTTCCTCTTCATTGTTGCTCTCTTCAACCAGCTGCTCATTGCTCTGTTCTTGTCCATTCCTGGCCATCTTGTCATCTGTGACAGGCTGATCCAGTGTGTTCCTGAAATCAATGGATTTAGTCTCTAAATCGTTACTCTTTGGCTAAGATGACTTACTTTCCCTCCTCCTCCATGGTGGCCACCAAGTTGACCTTCAGGTTGGCCATTTTCCTCGAACTCCTTCGTCTGATGTTGGAGTTGTTGGATAGAAATTGAATGAATCTTATAGAATTAAGGAGAAAGTTGAGCCGTCGTCAGTCTGGTCGTTAACTGTGTTCGACAGTGAAGAGTTGTTGGTAAGCGGGTTGCTTGGGCACAAATGGATGGCATCTTCCATCCGTCTTCTGGACAAAAGGAAGCAGACATCTTGCAGAGCACTAAGTGCACTTTTATTTCCTCTCATTAGACTCTGAAACCACCCAAGCGAGCAAAGTTTTTATTTATTTCCATGTTCTTGTGTGCATGTGATAAGCAAAATTTGCAAGCTAACAGACTACATGGACATTTTGTTCAGTTGGGCAGTAGGAAACAATTTCTCTTAGTAACTGGCCTTACCCAAATCTGCTCAAACACCGCATAACCACTGCAATTTAAAAGTGTATCTTCTTGATTAAGTACTGTATGCGTTCGTTCCTGTTTCATATTTAGCACATTTATTGTACTAAGATATGTGTTTAGAGTTTTGCAGGCGAGTAAAAAAGATTGATTCTTCATGGTGTGGAAGCGCTAATCCTTCTGATGACGCTACCACGGAAGCGAACCGTACTTTAGTCATACAACGGCTCAGAAAAAAAGCAAAGCTAATATGTAAACAGCGCACACGGATTTACCATACAGTTGTGGCGAATGGAACGAACTAGTAGAAATTGCCTTCTTAGCCCTAACGTTAATTGGAATCCTAATTAACTAGAAATTTCGAGGCAAACCATAACAAAGCCTTAAGACTGTGTAATGGATCGCACTGGAAGCGAAGCTTTTTCCTTTTCGGCCGGCAGGGTGTCCGGGTGTGCTCATTCTATATTTGATTAAAAAATCGGAATGGTATGGGCGAAGGTTGCGTGAATTAGCGTTTCATTTATTGAACACTTTTCGCTTAGAGGCACTGCCCTGTGCATTGAACACTGGTGGCGAAGGATAAGCGAAAGTAGATACGTATTGCTTATAGTGGCGAGACAAGCTTACTCGCATAGCAAAATTAACACTTATCTTTCAGAAATGTGACTTCAAAATTATAGTTACGATTTTGCCATACTGCTAATCGCGGTTCCGTTCGGACCCCAATATTTCTAATTGTGCTTGATCTGCAGGCATAGCAATCGTCCACCGAGCCGCACCTGAGCTCTAATGTACATCTCTGTGCATGAATGCTATAGCAACTTCTCTAAGTTCACTATTTATTAAAGTCACCACGATAAAGCCGAGCGCAGTTTCGTTCATGAGAAGGCTGTGTACGCTCCTATCAATGCAGGAATAGTAGCACATGTTTACAGAACAAAAGGGTGCTGAACAACAGAACCTATTAGGTCGATCGGCTTCTTTAAGCTTGCGCCAAAACACTAATTTACGCATCGATTGCACTCACGTTGATCCCAAATGGAAAACATAAAATCAACTTTATAAACGTATAAAAAATGTAGTAATTACATGTGTGTGGTCAGAATAACGATCTGCAAATTGGAGGCAGTTGTGTAATGCTACATTCCATAGTATTTGCTTCTTTTTTGCAGTCGGGGTGTTCACCTAGATTCATTAAGAAAAGTTGGCGCGTATACAAATCGCCTCCATAGAAAAACGGAAATGGTACAGAGGTGCGGTGCGCTGTGGTACACAGTGGTAGAACAAGTTTTTCTTGTTTTCCAATGTCACTAATCGCCTCCTCGAAAGTAGGAAAGTTGGAAAATCGCATTTCACACCATAACAGAAAGGAAATAAGCAGTACTACTAAGGGCAACTGAAGAAACGTAGTGCAACAGCTCGCGCTGGAAACAATTGTATGTCTCGAAATTGTTTCATTCAATAAGTCGAATTAGTGCATGTAAGTGCTTAACTGCTGTTAGAATACATACTTGTGCAGCTAAAATGAGGGAATCAGATGAGATGCACGCAGGAAAAGCACACACGAAAACTCCGCAATCACAGCCATTAGACTTTGAGGTTCCAGTTTCTTTCTGAGCCTTTTTCGAGTCGAGAAACATAATCTACCACAAATGAACTGAACTGAACTGAACTTTATTTGTCGCCCAAGCAAGACAACATGTTAGTAAATCAACTGCGCAGAAATAGTGTTTGTGGCCAACAGGATGTACAATGTCTAAAAAGAACGGTGCACCCTTTACTGAAATAGGAGGAAGCCTGAAAGATCTATTATTTTAGTTTCTCCATGAAAATCGTCAAATTTCTAGATTCTACAATATCGTTAGGTAAGGAATTCCAGATGTGTATCACCCTCATCGAGAAAAAGTGTAAAAACCCATTGAACACCTTCAAAGATAGGTCGATCTCCAACCATTCTTTACACGATAGGTCGATCTCCAACCATTCTTTATAGATGGTGCAACGGAAGGAGGATTCACGTTCAGAGAACGTCGCCGAATTGCCGGCGTTACCGATATGGAAAGTTTTTGGACCCGGTGATGTAGTGATGTAAAAAATTAATTTAATTGTAATTGAAATTCGCATAATTGACCCGTTTTTAATTTCAATTCAATTAATTTAATTTAATTGAAATTCAAAAGTTGGGCCATAATTTAATTGTAATTTAATTGAAATTCGCCTGGAATTTCAATTATATTTTCAATTATTTCCTGTGGTGAATGCAAGGAAATGTGTAAGAATTAGAGGCGCTAAAGACTTCAAATAAAAACCTATTTAGGGTTTTTCACCTCTTTATACTGACCTCACTATGTTTTGTAACATTTTATGATCTGCTGTTTATTTCGTAGTTCATAAAAGCCAAAACAGTGATTTTTGGATGTATGGTGGGTTGACTTTTTGGCAAAGGTACCTAGGAAGTGATGTTGCTCAAAAATGCTGGAAACCTTTAGATTATGCACTGATATAATATAGTAATAAGAACTAACTGTAAATTTCCCCCAGAATGCCATTTTATGCGTTTTTAAAAGGCAGCAATTTAAAATTTTCTCGCCTGGTTGGACAGCAGGCTAACCAGGTGTCTCTAAGCTTTTACATGGACATTTTTCTAAGTCCTGAATCACTGTCACTGTCATTTAAGAGCAAAATACAATAATTTTCAAAAAAAATTGAAAAAATAATTCAAAAAAATTGCATAATTGAAATTTTCCGAGGTTCCATAATTTAATTGAAAATATAATTGTAATTGAAAATAATGGAAAACAATTTCAATTAATTTAATTTAATTTAATTGAAATTAAAAACTGAGCCCATAATTTAATTGTAATTGAATTGAAATTCAAATTCCATAATTTTACATCACTACGGTGATGTTGATTGTTATTGTGCATGTTTTCCTAATTTACAAATTATGGGAAGCATTTACCATTTTCCAGATTTCCATTTTCCAATTTTCTAACTTCTTGGGGAGGCGATTTGTGCCCGCCCGAGAAAAGTTTATAATATATAATGATAATTTAGTTAGAAAAGAAAGAAATGTTACCGTTTGGTGTGCTCAGTCGCACAGTAGTCACAGCCAGTAGTAGTAGACTCTTGTCCTCAATCACCGGTTCTGTTCCTCCAACTAGAACGCGTCATGGCCCGGACCACCGGTCTTCCACCAAAAAACTTAGCCCCAATCGGTTCGACCAACTGCTGCTGCAACTGGAACAGAGACCGAAGTGTTCTCGCGAGTTGGCACAACTAGTCAAAGAGACTCGCCACAAACACCTCCAAATAGACGCCACTCACTCTCGCAAGGTCTGCGCTTACTTTTGTGAGCGCTTGAGACAGCAAGAGAGCTTTCGCAGCGGCAGACCCTTCCGCAGTGACGTCATAAACCTTCTACAGTTGCTTTGAACTTTGGCTTAGATCTGAGCTCAGATCACAGCTCCTGGCTAGATGACTCACTCCTGAGCAGTTGTGAGAGATTCTCGTTGGAGGATTACTTCGCCTTTGTAGAGGCGTTGGCTCGTCTTCCCTCCCTGGAACTGAGACCTCTTACATTGCACCAACTGGCTGCACAAGCACAGAGTCATCTGGGCTCTAAGAGAGTCACCAATTTACAGTTGGTGCGCTTTCTGTGCAGCTGGACGGACAGAGACAGACTGACTCCTCTGAGCTCTGTCAACTCTGAGATGCTCAATGTCTGGTTCGATGCTAGCTTGCCTAGGTGCGTTTGATTTTTGTTTTAGAACTATGTGTACCTTTGGTTGTTGCCAATGACCGCCAGCGCATACATGTAGTTTGGGGGTTGGGGTCTAGCCCCCCAAGCCCGATTTTCGGCAAAAAACCCCCCCAGCCGGTTTTTTTTTTTTTTTTTTTTTTTTGGGGGGGGGGGGTTCTGAAACCCTATTTTGGGTTAAAAACTGCTAAATTTCAGGGTTTCAATACTTATAAACCGTAATTTAGGATTTCAAAAGCCCTAAATAGGGTTCCGGAATCCAAATTTGTGTTTCTGAAACTCTAATTAGGGTTTATGAAGCCCTAAATAGGGTTCCGGAACCCTAATCTGGGTCCCTGAGAGCCTAAACAGGGTTTCTTGAGCCGAAAATAGGGTTCCGCAACCCTAATTTGGGTCCCTGAAACTCTAATTTGGGTTTCTGAAGCCCTAAATACGGTTCCGCAACCCTAATTTGGGTCTCTGAAACTCTAATTTGGGTTTCTGAAGCCCTAAATACGGTTCCGCAACCCTAATTTGGGTTTCTGAAGCCCTAAATAGGGTTCCTTCCGGAACCCTAATTTGTGTCTCTGAAACTCTAATTAGGGTTTCCAAAGCTCTAAATAGAACCTAATTTGGGCCGTGGGGTCTGAGCCAAAATTTTGAGAGGGGGTAAGGTACTAAAACACGCTCAAAAATCGAAAAAATCGCAATTTTTGGGCTAAAAATCGCTAATTTGGCCTGAAATGCAGCTAAAAAGTGCTGTTTTGCAGGCGATTTTGGCAATTTTTGTGTCTGAAATTGTAAAAAAAATGCAAAAATTTGCTCAAAAATTTACTTGCCAGAAAAATCGGAGGGGGGTCGGCGAAATCGTCTCGGGGGGGTGGCCTAAGTCGGGTGGGGGCAGACCCCCCTAGCCCCACCCCTGTTACATGTATGCTATAGTTCTTAACATACATGTAACAGGGGGGTCTGGGGGTCTGCCCCCCACCCGACTTAGGCCTGACCTTCTCCAGATGGGGACCGCTGCCGATTTTTTCTGGCAACTAAATTTTTTAGAAAATTTTTACAATTTTTTACCATTTCAGACACAAAAATTGCTAAAATCGCCTGCAAGACAGCAGTTTTTAGCTGTATTTCAGCTCAAATTAGCGATTTTTAGCGAAAAAATCGCGATTTTTGGGATTTTTGAGCGTTTTTTAGTGCCCAACCTCCCTCACAAAATTTTGGCTCAGACCCCCCGGCCGGCGCCAGACCCCCAACCCCCTCCTCCCTTCGACGGATGACCTGTTGCATGTATGAATCCCCTTTCAGCCAAAATGCTAGCGCTTTGATGGTGTACTTGCAATAAGATCAACAAGGTACCAAATCGTTTCCCTGACTTGAAGAAGCTTCCAACGCTTGAACTGGGTTGAGTTTTCTTTTTACAATAAAGCCGCGGACAAAATGCTCTAAAAACTTCGACGTTTTCGATACCAACCCTCGCCCCACCCCCTGCGACGTTTTCCGATGTTCAACAAACCACCCCGACCCCCCTCTTTGAAGGTCGAAGTTTATGAACGGGCCTTTTAAGGTTTGAAAGTAACGTGAAAATTCTATTTAGGTTTTCAAAGTAACCTAACAAACAACCTTAATCAGGGCTTGAAAGTAACCTGAAAACCCTAATCAGGTTTGGAAGTAACCTAAAAACTCTATTTAGGGTTTCAAAGTAACCTAAAAACCGTAATTATAGTTTTAAAGTAACCTGGAAGAAAACCCTGTTTAGGCTTTCCAAGTAACCTAAAATCCCTAATCAGGGTTTCTAAGCAGTCAAAGGTGTAGGGTAGGCGGAAACATAATAATTGTGTGCTGCAGAATGTATTGTGTGAGCTAAAATTTTCTTTACTTTGGAATCCAAAAGTGGGTTTTCAGGTCCCCCAAAAATCCGCTGGGGAAATTTTTGCCGAAAAATCGGGCTTGGGGCCGTCGCCTTTTACCCCCCCCCAACGACATGTATGCTCCGAACGGTCCTAACGGAGTTTTTTGCTGATTTGTTCGATTTTTCTAATGCTGCAAGTTTTTAGCTTTTTTGTAATGAAAATGTCAAGAATTTACTTACAGCTTTAATCTGAGCACACAGATCTTGTAACGCTTGGTCTCACCTGAAAGAGCGCACCAACACCGATCGATTTGTTGTTTGTTTTTTTTGGCTGGCGGCGACCAACCAATTGATCGGCCATTGCGCTCTCTTCCAATTTGAGAGCGAGAGCTCAATGATCCGTCCACTCGAACTAAAGCTGGTAGTGAATTCCGTTTTTAATGACCTGTACAGTCAAGTCAAAATACTTAGTTCAGGCTGGACTCATTCACCCAGAAGCAAATTAGCTGGTGCGCCTCAGCACTGGTCAGAGAAGCTGCACAACCGCCGTCTGAGTGGTGCGCCGCTCGGGTCGACCATCTTTCAGTTCTGCTAGTCAAAGAGAGAATAGCTGAAAGTTGCTGTGTTAACATGCTGTGTGCAGTGACTGAAATCGATGAGCTCAAACAAAACCAATCACAGCTGGTACAGAAACTGTTCGCCCAGTACTGTCAAGCCATCCGTTCAAAGTTGAAGCAAATGAACTTTGACCTTTACAGTCTCTGTTCTGTCGTCTCCTCTATGACTGTGTTGTACAGAAGAGGAACGGTCAACTACAAACCCAGTCAGGAGTTCTGGAACTGTTTCTGGCAGCTCACTCAGTACCGACTGGAGGAGTTGGACACTGGCCAGTTGTTGCAGCTGCTGGAGGCTGTGGTTCTCTTTAAACTGGAGCCGGAGCAGTTCTGGTTTGAACAGCTGTTGGATGTGGTTAGACTTCAGCAGGACTCAGCTATGGCTGCTCACTTTATTTGTTCACTGTGTCAACTACCTTCCAGTGTTCTGGAGGTTTGGGACGCCAGTGATGTTAGGTAGGAAGGCAGACACTTGGTTAGGGGCCATCCAGGGCTGTTGGGTCGGTTTTTTTCGTTTTTTTCCATACGGGCTCAGAAAAAAACTAAAATGACGATAAAAACTCAAGCCAGTTTTTAAAGGAAATAGACAGACAGAATAACTGGTTAAATTCGCTGCAAATGCTTTGAATTTACGCTAGTAGAAGCCTTACAAGCATTTTCCTGGCATAACTTAGGTGTCTTTGGCAGAAAATGCTGGTACCCACCCATGCATGTAACAGGGGGGTCTGGGGGGTCTGCCCCCACCTGACTTAGGCCAGACCCCCCCGGATGGGACCCCCCGACCCTGAGACGATTTTGCCGACCCCCCTCCGATTTTCTGGCAAGTAAATTTTTGAGCAAATTTTTGCAATTTTTTACACTTTCAGACACAAAAATTGCCAAAATCGCCTGAAAAACAGCTCTTTTTAGCTGTATTTCAGCCCAAATTAGCGATTTTTGGCGATTTTTAGCCCAAAAATTGCGATTTTTTTCGATTTTTGAGCGTTTTTTACTGCCCTACCCCCCTCCCAAAATTTTGCCTCAGACCCCCCCGGCCGGCGCCAGACCCCCCCCAACCCCTCTCCCGCATCGGCGGATGACCTGTTACATGTATGCTGGCACCATTTTCAGGAAACTTTTGTTATTGATTTTTGTTGTTTTAAAATCAAATTACTTTTCTAAAAGATGAAATTAGTGCATTTCATAATAGAACTCAGGCTATTTCGTTGAATTCTGCAATAAAAAGCGATTGTTTAACAATTTTTTTCCTTATCTCGGAAAATAACTTTTGAAAAAAAACCGAAAAAAAACCGGCTTGAGTTTTTTTTCGGAAAACAAACAGGTCTTGGGGCCGTCCGTAAACTACAACGTTCAAAAATTCTAATTTTGCACCCCGACTCCCTCCTTACGTTTTTAGTACAACCCCCTAAAAACGAATAACTTTTTTGGCTGACACCCCCCTCCCCCCGGCAACTAAACCTAGTGCTGGGTGCGACATTTGAAAATATAGAATTACATGCAATTAGTACTCGTTAAAGGGGGGGTTGGTCAGGTAGGGGGTCGCGGGCGGTTTCAACGTTTTCTGACGTTCAACTAACCACCCCGCCCCCTCTCTGGACGTAGTAGTTTATGGAGGGCCCCTTACTGTTGTCCACTTGTGTTGACTGATAATAGTGTGTTAATTGCAGACACTTGCTTGGCAGTGTTTGGCGGAGGGGACTGAACACTTTGACTCTACGACAGTTGTTGCTGGTTCTCTACTCGATAACCCGTTGCAATTACGTGCCAGTCTCTCAGCTACTGATCGATTTCTTTGACTCTCACTTGTGGCTGACTGTTGAGCGAGCCACCTGGCCGGATGGCTTGATCGATGCCGAGCATTTGGAGTTGATTTCTAAAATATCTGATCATATTGAAGTGCCTGAGAACGTGTTGAGTCGATTTGAAGATATGAGAATAAATTAATAGCATGGTCTGCTTAATATTTGTAGGTAAGGATTACTTGGACATCGAGTTAATACACTAAATTGAAAGGTTTGGATGGATGGGTGGAATGTCCTTTCGGCGCTGTTGTAGCCCCTGCGTTAGGCAACACTGCGGGCGCATCACTCACACCCACATCCAACCTTTCCTTCGCTACTAGCCTAAACACATGCTCGGTGTCAGTTTGGGCGGTCTCAGTGGTAGCTGTCCCCGTTCCCGTTTGTCCCAACACATGTGGTTGCTATTGTAGCTTTAGGTGCTTAGGCAGATCCAGTCGGTTCCCACATTACCTACACAATAACTGGTTAAATTCGCTTCAAATGCTTTGAATTTACGTTAATAGAAGCCTTACAAGCATCTTCATGCATACCTTAGCTGTTCTTGGCAAAAAAATACCGGTATCATTTTCAGGCAGGTATCATTTTCAGGCAATTAAGGGCAATTTTTGGACCCTATTATGGGTTTCTAAACCTGAAAACATGGTTCCAGAGCAGGGATGTGAGGTGTGCTTTTTCCGGTGTTTTTTTTCGCTTTTTTCCAAAAAAAAAAACGGTTTTTTTCCTACGGGTCGGAAAAAAAGCATAAATTGCGGTTTCATAAATTGTTGGTGGCATAAACTCAAGCTAAAAATAGTTCATTTATGTCATTTTTCAGTTAAAAATGGCCATACCGACCCAAAACTGTTAGAAAAACAACAGAAAATACTAGTGTTCCGACGATATCAAAATTCGACGATATTCGATATCGATATCGATATTTTCAGCTTAATATCGATCGATGTCGATATCGATATTTATGGTTATGCAAGAAAATCTGAAAATTTTAGGGAGCAAACTGCCCTTGCTGCTTATCAGTCAAGCACTGATGCAATCGGCGATCTGATATCTATTAATTAGAGAATAGCAGAAAGGTAGTGGTTCTTTTGAAGCCCTTCAATGAAAAGGTTGACCCCTCAGGCCGATGCCCCACCCTCATTAGGCATAAATGAGCTCAGACAGAATAGCGTATTTCAACGTATTTTAATGACAAATAAGCCAAAAAACCTTGACTTTAGTAAAAAATCGGACTGTTTTGCTTACCATCCTTTCAACCACCCGTCAGCCCGGCTCTACCCCCTGAGAATTTGAAAATTTACCACCTCTCAGCCCAAATGCTAGTCCATGTCTGCTTCTGCCCTCCTGCTTCAAGTGTACAGAGGGAGCAGCTCTTTGGTGTTGCTGCAGACCTTTAAGAACCTAAGCGTTGCCGTATGAAAGCTGAGAATGCCAAGAAACTGATGTTTCTGAGAGCTATCATGGTTAGGTTTTGACTATACCATCGATTTCTAAGTTGTCCATAAAAACTGTTTTTTTACTGTTCCAGAGAAATAAACTTGGTGTCAGTTTTGTTTTTTCCCCACTTTTCCGCACAAAAAATATCGAAAACATCGATGCGAAATATCGCGATATCGATATCGATATTGGAAAAAGGGTCGATATATCGACTTTTCGATATCGATATCGATATATCGTCGGAACCCTAGAAAATACCAAATTTGGCAAGATAAAACAAAAATGCAAACTGTAGTAAGAAAATTTGCATGTAGAGTTATTTATGGAACCTGTCAGGCACTGTTCTATGCAACACGTGTATTTCTGGCCTAAAAAGACTGAGCGAACAGCAACGTCCGAGATGACGAATCACGGGGGTAGCGAAATGGACCTCGAGTCTGGGCGTAGGCCGTAAGGCCCCCCGCAAATCGGATGCATACTGTACTTAGCAAATGACCGGGCGGCACAAAAAACACCAAGCGGCCTTAGCGATGAGAGGGCAGAAAAAACCCCTTGGTGAAGGTAATATGTAAAAGGTTGAAAACATCGATGTAACAACTCCGGGCCGACATGGGGAGAGGGGGGGTAGGGTTGGGGTTTCCTCAGGTGTGGGGTCGAGTGGGGTTTGGCCCATAGAGGGGTCCCAAATTTCAAAAAGTCCCAAAACGCCTGGAAATGCGTTTTTAGCACGTTTTTTTCAGTAAGGACGCTAAAAATCACTAAGTGATTTCTGGGCCAGTTTGTTAGTATCGGAGCCACTACTAAAGTCTCTTCAAAAATCTTTGGCGCTGGGTACATCCGGCAATGTCCCGAATTTATGCGTGGTGTGGACCACGTACATGTATATATGGATCTGTTTCTCTCATCAACGAGACTACTATACTGTTCCCGAAATTTGCATATTGAACTTTAGTTAGAAGCAAGAGGCCTGACAAAAAAATCGACTTTTTGGCAAAGCGCCAATTTTTGTGCCGATATCAGATTCGCATTCCCCAACCTTCAGGCATCTCGAAAATACTACCATATATGGGTCTACTCCGGTCATCCGCCGATGGGGGAGGGGGGTTGGGGGGGGTCTGGCGCCGCCCGGGGGGTCTGAGCCAAAATTTTGGGGGAGGGGGTGGGCACTAAAAAACGCTCAAAAATCGAAAAAAAATCGCAATTTTTTGGCTAAAAATTGGCAAAAATCGCTAATTTGGGCTGAAATACAGCTAAAAAGTGCTGTTTTGCAGGCGATTTTGGCAATTTTTGTGTGTGAAATTGTAAAAAATTGCAAAAATTTGCTTGAAAATTTACTTGCCAGAAAATCGGAGGGGGGGTCAGTGAAATCGTCTCAGGGGGAGGTCCCCATCTGGGGGGTCTGGCCTAAGTCGGGTGGGGGGCAGACCCCCAGACCCCCCTGTTACATGTATGAACCCTACCAAAGTTACACTCGATTCTCTAACGCCGACAAGCGGTCAAAATTTTGCTCTCCCATAGTTAAGCACAAAAATTCATTCAAGACCGAACACATGGGGATTTTTTCCTCCAACCAATTTCAGCTTCACGGTTCTATATTACTTCGGACATGCTGAATCCAGCGGTCACATTGGTTTTGCTCTACGACTTTGATTTTTGCTAGAAATTTGACCTCGAAGTTAGGGTGTACACCTGAATTTCAGAAAGGCATAGCCCAAGGCATCTTGTGTGGTCCTGGTCAAAATCCCATACATGTATATATGGATATGTTCCTCTCATGAACGAGATTACTATACTGTTCTCGAAATTTATATATTGTACTTTGCTTAGAAGAAAGGGGCCTGACAAAAAATCGACTTTTTCAGCAAATCGCCAATTTTTGTGCCGATACCAGATTCGCATTCCCCATCCTTCAGGCATCTCGAAAATACTACCATATATGGGTCTACGACCAACCCTACTAAAGTTACACTCGATTTTCTAATGCTGACAAGACAACAACACTTTCTGAAATTCAGGTGGACACCCTAACTTCGAGGTCAAATTTCTAGCAAAAATCAAAGTCGTACAGCAAAGCAAAACCTATGTGACCGCTTGACTCAGCATGTCCGAAATATTATAGAACTGTGAAGCTGAAATTGTTTGGAGGAAAAAACCCCCCATGTGTTCGATCTTGAATGAATTTCTGTCCTTAACTATGGGAGAGCAAAATTTTGACCACTTGTCGGCATACATGTAGTTGGGGGGAATGGGGGGGTATTTCCCCCCAGGCCCGATTTTCGGAGAAAATTCCCCCCCAGCCGGATTCTGGGGGGGGAATTTTTTTGAAACCCTATTTTGGGTTTGTAAACCTGCAAACAGGGTTCCAGAAGCCCTGATTAGGGTTTTAGAAACCCAACTTGGGTTCCGGAGCCCTAGTTTGGGTTTCAAAAACCCTAAATAGGGTTCCGGAACCCTAATTTGGATTACTGAAACCCTAATTTGGGTTTCTGAAACCCTAAATAGGGTTCCGGAACCCTAATTTGGGTTACTGAAACCCTAATTTCGGTTACTGAAACCCTAAATAGGGTTCCGGAACCCTAATTTGGCTTTCTGAAACCCTAAATAGGGTTCCGGAACCCTAATTTGGATTACTGAAACCCTAATTTGGGTTTCTGAAACCCTAAATAGGGTTCCGGAACCCTAATTTGGGTTACTGAAACCCTAATTTCGGTTACTGAAACCCTAAATAGGGTTCCGGAACCCTAATTTGGCTTTCTGAAACCCTAAATAGGGTTCCGGAACCCTAATTTGGGTTACTGAAACCCTAATTTCGGTTACTGAAACCCTAAATAGGGTTCCGGAACCCTAATTTGGGTTTCTGAAACCCTAAATTGGGTTCCGGAACCCTAATTTGGGTTTCTGAAACCCTAATTTCGGTAACTGAAACCCTAAATAGGGTTCCGGAACCCTATTTTGGGTTACTGAAACCCTAAATAGGGTTCCGGAACCCTAATTTGGGTTCCTGAAACCCTAAATAGGGTTACTGAAACCCTAATTTGGGTTACTGAAACCCTAAATTGGGTTCCAGAACCCTAATTTGCGTTTCTGGAGGGCCGAAATAGGGTTCCGGAACCCTAATTTGGGTTTAAAAATCTCTAAGAAGGTTCCAGAAATGCATTTTAACTGTATTATGTCGAATAAAATGGGTTTTTTTGCACGTTTTAAAGCAAAATTAGCTTTTTTTGAACATTTTAAATTAAAAATAAGGTTTTTTCCACGTTTTACAGCAAAAATAGGGTTTTAAACGGAATTTTTGCACTTCAGACAGGATTTTTACCCCATTTTTAGTCCTCAAAACCCTGTTTTGAGCCCAAAAAAAGGTTGCTGAAACCCACTTTTGGACACCAAAAAAAGGTCGCTGAAACCCCCTTTGGGCATAGCCCTGAAACCCTATTTTGGATCAGAAAAATTCCCCCCCCAGCCGAAAACCCAGCTACATGTATGCTTGTCGGCGTTAGAAAATCGAGTGTAACTTTAGTAGGGTTGGTCGTAGACCCATATATGGTAGTATTTTCGAGATGCCTGAAGGATGGGGAATGCGAATCTGGTATCGGCACAAAAATTGGCGATTTGCTGAAAAAGTCGATTTTTTTGTCAGGCCCCTTTCTTCTAAGCAAAGTACAATATGCAAATTTCGGTAACAGTTTTTCAAAGATTTTTGAACAGACTTTAGTACGATTTTTAGCACGGACTTTGCTGCCCAATTTTAGCACGCATTTTACCATCATTTCAAATTTTAAAACTTTTGCTCACAATAACGAACAGGTTTATGAGAACTGATTGCACTGGATAAGACATTATTACGTGTCTAGTATGAATCTAGGTGGTGTCAGACCTAAGTGCAACTGGGCATGCGAGTACTTTAACTTTTTAGTACCAGGAAGCGACTACAGTATAGTATACATAAAAATTCCAGTTTTATTCCGACTGCAACATACACAACAACAACAACTAACATTGGCGGCTAACAAGCGGGCTGACTACTTGACTGAGAGCAGTCACAGCACGTGCCTTGGTCCTTGCCAACCTGCCTAAACCGTTTTCTTGGCTTCCTCTGTTGCACAGAGCCCGACCGGTGCAAGTGGTCTTGCCACAAATGGCTTGCACGGTCATAAGGACTCTGCTTCAGAACTATCTCATGGCCCCATCTCTCTGACCGCGAGTATTCAATATCAAATGTGGTCAGCGCGGCCATCAGTTCCAGCCGAATTCGGCTACAGACTGCATGTTTCAGAAACATGGTCAGAGTCTCACACACTTCCTTCTTCGCAATGTCTGTCACCTCTAAATGGCAATTGCCATGGTTTTTTATACTTACTTTAGTTGGGCACTAACCTACTGACTCCAGCTGGATATCAAATAGCCGCAAAGTCACACTAACACAGCCTTTTTGTTTTTTCCCCATAAAATCGGTGTTAACTGTAATCCTGATGTTGACAGGGGATTGGCCTCCATATCGTGACAAATCGTACCATTTTTTCAGCCTATATGAGACGTTATCACGATTATATAAGCATAAGCAATTGATAAAAAGTGTATACTTTGCTTCAACCTTATTGAATGCATTCTCCATGCACGACTTGGCTGAATAGTCGATCTCTCCAGCCTCTCCTTTAAGTTCCTCAAGCTTTTCCGGTGGAAGCACTTTGTTCACAGTCTTCAATCTAGTCTCACCCATCTGGTCAAACTCAAAGCCATCCAATTCTCTTGTTATTAAGTCAACCACCTCTCTGACAATGAACAGCTCATATGTGTCTGTAAAATTACAAAGCTTTATACAGTTTCATTTGTATTCAACCATTACGGAACAAAGGTCCATGCTGTGTGGCGAATTTTTTAAGTTCCTTTGCTCTACTGCTCAGCGTGTATATTAAGCCTCGTGTGTCCTGCCGGTCCAGCTTATAATGAGCTGAGCGCGACATGTGGTAGCCTGGCGTTTCTGATTTGCGCCCCGCCATCTTTTGTTCCACAGTCACTACTGCAGTTGAATCTTGCCTGGCTGCTATCTTGGCCGCCACGTCAACTCTGGCTTCCACTACAAAAGTATCTATCAACTATGGATGGGAGATAAAACAGTAAGTAAGGCTAAGTAACCTCCTATAGTTTCAACATGAAGCACCTGACGCCATCCGAACGTGAAACCACTAACCATATCAGCCTGCCAGAGTCTAAAAATTCAATGTTCGACAACGTTAGAACATCCAAAGTAACAGAGTTTACCCGAAATCACTGACTCCTGTATGAGCAAAAAGAGCCATCATGCAAGCATCCAAGCAAACCTTAAACAGCGCAGCTTTATTCTCCTAGCAGGGCAGCTAACTTTAGTGAAACAATTGCCTGGCTATCATGTGCAGCATAACTTATGGATTCATCGGTCAAATCCATCCTATCCACAAGTCCATCCCAGTTCTTAAACATGAGGTCCGTGTATTGGACCTTGGACTGGAATCCCATCTTCTTTCCGATTGCCTTCAGACCCCACCAGCTTTGAGCAGGTCTCGAACAGTCTGGTGGAGTGGCATTTTGGCGCAGCAAAGCCGTCACTTCAAGATAACCTGGATACAAACGCAAAATGTTTTCTGACAATTTAACATAGAGAATAGATAGACAATAGTCCAGCGCCTTTTTGGTTTTCTGAAATTTCTGATTGTTCTGAGATTACGCATTACGCATACGCAATGCGCAAAAAACGCAGTGGTTTTTGCAATGCGTACACGAAAACTACTACATATTTGTAATTGGAATGCGTATATGTATATGAAAACCGATTTCAAAAACCCGGTATTAAACAACACTAGCGCATCGCATTTTTGGTCTTCAATCGATTTGGCTCAAGATTTCAGCAAAAAAATGAACAATGCAACTGGCTATGCTTGTGCAAGTTTGGTGGGAAAATTTGAACTTGTACTGGCTTTACGACCCAACAAAAGAAGAATTTTGGTGCTCTACAGAAATTCTATTTTTGGGGAATTCAAAGACTACAGCTCTAAAATCCTGAAAATTCAAGCCAAATCGAGAAAGAACTGACTAAGAATAAATTGAACCTCTTTAGTGAAGGCAAAAAAGCGATGAGTTCATGCATGTAACAGGGGGTCCGGGGGTCTGTCCCCTACCGGACTTAGGCCAAACCCCCCTCGGATGCCACCGAGACGATTTTGCGACCCCCTTTCAGACACAAAAATTACCAAAATCACCTGTAAAACAGCACTTTTTAGCTGGATTTGAGCCCAAATTTGCGATTATTGACGATTTTTTAAGAAAAAATAGCAATTATTGACATTATTGAGCGTTTTTATTGGCCAACCACCCTCGCTAGATTTTGGGCTGAGATCCCTCCGGCCGGTGCCAGAACCCCCAACCGCCACCCCTTTGGCGGATGACCTGTTACATGTATGTATGGATGGGTTATTTACAATATACTGTATTTTCGATTACCCGCCACTTGAATTGGAACAATGTTGCTGTATTTTGGATTCAGCATTGCTTCCAAATCATCTTCCAAATCCTGTCCCAATTTGATTATAACAGGATCCCTCAACAACTGAGCAATGAGGTCAGGCACCTTAAGTACTGTAGATAACCAAAAGTAGTGCCCTGTAGGGATTTGTTCAACGGCCACCTACCTTGCATCATACATGTAACAGTAAGGTATTTTGAAGGCTGGGCAGTAAAGTTATGTTTGACTACAAATCTTTATACCGGTTCAGTTTCTGTCAGACAATTCTTGGGCTTATTAATTAGAATTGTCACTCAAGAGCCCGAGCCTGTATGTTTTGGCTAACTGGGTGGGAGCTCTTGCTTTAACAAAAGACAAAACACATACACAATGAAAAATGTAACCCGTATTCTTGTGCATTGTGTACTACTTGACTTAGTTCAGCTGCTAAACCTACTCAAAATTCCGAAACAACATTGCAGAAAATGTGACAAGCGATGAAAAGTGATACAGTTACATAAACATCCGTTCATTTATATTCAGTTCGGTGCGCAGAAGCGTCATTATCATTCTACTCTCGTTTTGTACAGTCCTGCGATAAACGCTTACTCCGTTTGGCTCACAATATCGGCACTATAAGTATGCCTGGCGGGCAGTGGCGTATCCAGGATTTTGGAAAGGGGGGGTGTAAAATTTTTAAAGTGCCTGGTTGGGCCGCTGCCCAACCAGGGTAAGAAAATTTAGCAAAATTAGCCATCAAAAACGCGTTTAAAACGCATTCCGAGCTTAAAATTAACAGAAATTACAAGTTTTGTAGTTTATAATGGCCTGGTTGGGCTTCTGCCCGACCAGGGCGAGAAAATTTTGAAAATTTGGCCTTCAAAAACGCATTTAGAAGGCATTCTGAGCACAAAATAGACAGTTTTAGTACATAATTCATTAGTTTCTTGTAATTTTGACAGATTTTTCTTCCTACCTCCACCGCAAAGGGGGTGTACACACCCTCTACACCCCCTGGATACGCCACTGCTTGCGGGCAATTGATTTGCGAAACTTTTATCATACAGAGCCAATTAGTCAGTAGCTGAGAATCAGCCTTCTTCCTAAATAACTAGTAGTACCTGCAATAATAATGTCATTCAACATCTTTCCTAAAGCCAACACTTGAGGACGAGTGGTCTCGCACAAACAGCGAGGGAGGGGGTAACAGCCCTGACTTGCATGCCTTCTACATAACAACTATGGAACTAAAACAATAATGATGCTTAGAACCAATACAGCAGTGCCAAACCTAAACACGAAAGTAAACTAAAGAGTAGTAGCAGCAAACTAAAGTAAACTAAAGTCAAGAGTATCTCCAGAACTATGCTTCATTTCATTGGTATCTTCTTTATGCATTTCACATGTATCTTCTTTCTGCTTCCCATTGCCACTCTTTGGTTCAGCGCACTTGTAGAAGTCTCCTTTAGGCATCAATCTCAATGGTGAGCCCATGAAACAACAGTCGGCTTGGCTGAGCAAATGAATCCTTCAGGGACAAAATCTTCAATTGCAGAAATATCCATTTTCACTCCGTCTCGATTACCGTTTTCAAGTAAATTAGTTTAGTAAAATCATCATCACCGATCACTACCAAAACGGTCGAGCCTGCATTCGTTTCTGGTGTTGAATGGTTGTTGACGGGTTCTGGGTGTGAACATGACGCTAAAAATGTTTTCTGCTGCCATCCTAGTGCCTCTCTGAGCTAAATCCATCATTTCCTCGTATAGCTCCCGTGTGAAAAATAGAATTATTTCTTTTTTCTTCATTTTTTCATTGGCTTTATTTTTACACCGGGAGCCGCCGCGGCTGTTTTCTATTCTGCTCTGCTACCGCAGTAGTGTATGTGATTCAGATTAGGTTGGCGTATATTCGCCAGACTGTAAAAAAGAGGCAGAGACTGTACTGCAGTAGTGTGTCTTCAGTAGGAGTATAACTATAAACAGCGCTTAATACGTAGTATAGCCGAGTTCTCAAACCCTGAAAAGGAATCCCAGATTTGATGCTTCAATTCGAAGATACTGTAATCGGGCTGGTTAATTATCGGATCAAAATTTCGAATTTCATGTTCTGGCTTAATCAGAATCAGAATGGTTAGTAATCAGAATTTTGACTTAAAAATCGGGGTTTTAAGAGTCAGTTCGCGAGAGAATCGACCCTGCTATGTGCAAATCGAAAAATCGGCCATCGCTAAAACTTAGCTCTGGGGTCTCTAGTTTGGGGAAGTTGTGCCTAACGATGACTTATGCTAAACTTGAAGAGAACAGCCTCCTGCGTGTCCTTGTTCGCCAGAGGCAGGCCTTGGAAGTAGGCTCACCAGCAAGCAAAACCGGCCACTTGAGGTGTCATGTTTGACTGAGCATAACTTGCGATTCCGGCCAGCTAGAACCTTGTAGTTCATGGCAATCGAATCGCCATGTCATGGGCTTTCTTTTGACATAGAGCACAAGCTTTTCCCTTGCTTCGTTCGGTCCCCACATCACGAAATTTGGAAAAAATCTCGGAAATTCGGCATGGTGAAATTTACTAAATTGGATTTTTCTCGAAAACAAAAAACCGAACCCCCTGGGAGATTGCTTTATTTTAAAGCCCCGCAAATTGCGCTTCTAACGGTGTATAGAAGTCGCCAAAATGTGTTTCCGTGCAAGTTAAATCGCCGCTCAAAGGTCAAGGACAACCAAAAATTGGCATATTTGGCGTTGTTTATGTATGTATGTATGTATGTATGTATGTATGTATGTATGTATGTATGTATGTATGTATGTATGTATGTATGTATGTATGTATGTATGTATGTATGTATGTATGTATGTATGTATGTATGTATGTATGTATGTATGTATGTATGTATGTATGTAATGTTCACATTGTTTATTTGAGAATTCATATGTATGGTATACAGCCAACTCATTAGAGACAAGGCAATAAGCATCAAACCAATGAAAATGTATCGCTCACTTTAATATTAACAAGAATGTGTCTTCTGAAAAAGCAATAGCACTGGTGAGTTTTCAGTTTGACATCATGTTCACTAAACATGCAACAGACACACATTGTAACTCACACTGGTCAGATATCTCACGCTGGCTCCACAACGTTGAACCAATGGGGCCACATTAACGCAGATCTTACATCGTAGTAGTAATAGCTGTGGCTACTATTGCAGTGTGGTTTGGTAGATTGCCTCAATAAACCTAGAATCATTACAGAGTAGTTAATAGGAATAGTTGAAAACCAATCCAAGAGGCAGTCAATGATTGATTGATAGTGATAACATACCATGCATCCTAGTCTTCATAATCATCAGATTTTTGGGTCAGGAATATCTGTAACTTTCTGATTTCTCCAAAGTCAAAGTCATTTAGTGTAACGGTGTGGTTGGATGATGGGTAAATATAGTAGAGTAGTCCAGCAACAGCTTTCCACAGACTATGAACACAACCTGATGAAGTCCAAGTCTCTGGGCAGTGAGTTCAAAGCAGTGAAGAGTCTGATGAAGAAATGGAAGCCGATAAAACAGTCGTTTATGAGACTCCAAACCAACATGAGCTTTTCGATTGTCCAGAAGAAGGTTGTAGTCGAAAAAACCAGTTTTATGGCAATCTCATCAGACACCTTATCACTGGAACTCACCATATGCTGCCAGAAAGACAAACAATGCAAGATGTGGCACAGCAAATGTACCAGCAGAATATTTTCACAAGTTCAAATGACATTCATAGACAGATTGAGAAAGAAGTTGACACCGAAGAAGCAATCAACAGTCAATGCACCACTGGATGTAATCCACTAGAATCTGGCTGGGCTCTGCGGGAATCTGCTCTGAACATTCGGTTTAGCTGGAACCAGGTGTCTTGGTTAGATGAAAAATTTGATGAAGGTCGTGCACAGTGAATGAAGCATAATGCAGGAACACTGGCGAAAGAAATGCCTTACATTCGGGATTATACTGGTATGCACAACTATAACCGATGAATCAATGTTACCACACAGCTGTTAATACCACCTCCATACACGTTTATGTTGCAGATAGCTCTGCACTTCGTTTCCAGCCTGATGAGTACCTTACAGAGCAGCAAATTATGTCATACTTTTCCCGAAAAGCCCGCAGTGATGGCAGGGGTGCCAGGCCAAAAGGTCCTCCGCAAAAGCAACAGCGAACTGAAAGTAATAGTAATTACTATTTGTTCACTATATTGCTTCTTCATCACGGTTTGGATTGCAACTCTGTCTATGTGTTAGTACCTGATGATGAAGGTGAACAAATTGATGCTGAACAGCCCCAAGATACCTATGACTACACTTATGTACACTGCAATGAATACATAAATGATCCAAACTTCGAAACCATCGAGGATGAACTGAGGCGCAACAGAAATGGGTGACCTGCTTCTGACACTGATCTTTAGGACATTTCAGACCTTGTTGGTGTTGGCCTTTTGTCTGTTTTTTTCATCTACTGTGACTTTACTTACAGTTTCTAATGAATGGGCTAAATCTCAGGAAGTGTGAACATTATATACATACATACATTACATACATACTCAAGGAGTTTATGGGGTATCAGTAGCAAACACAACACAAACACACGACGCACCAGCAATCACACAACACAACCACACGGTAGCTACAATGCAAAACACTCTCCTACAAACACAATCGCTTCATCACTCCCCATCCGGATGTCGACTGGGCCTCAACTGTGCCTGACAGCCGGGGAAACTATCTGAATCGATATGCTCTGCCTCTGCTGATTCGGAGTCTCCAATAAGCTGCTCTGCTCTGACACCATGTTGACCCGATCTTGTGCGCGCCACGTTTCGGCCTTTCTGCGCCTTGGCCTTCAACTGATGACTTGTCATTGGCGTAACGGAATGCCATCTCTTGTGAAGCGAATTCAAATGAACTGTGATTCTTCTCCTCCTCTGTCCTTGTCTTCTCACTCTCTTTCCTCTTCTCCTCTCAACTCTCCTTCTCTTCTTCCTCCTTCTTTTCTTCATCCTTCTTCCTCTCTTCATCTTCCATCTTCTTCTCATCACCTTACTCCTCAGCACTCTCTTCCTCTTCATCACTCTCTTCACTCCATTTGTTCTCTTCGACATCTTTCTCCTTCTTTCTCTTAACATCTTTGCCTTGTCGCCTCTGCCTCCATCTTCTTCCTCCTGTTCCTCGTCTTCTCTCTTCCTTCTCACTATCCTCTTCAAACAAAAACCAGAGCTCATATCTTCACAAGGTGCTTGCTGCACAACATCAATGGGAACAGACCCAGAACGGCTTTCCGCCAAACAAAGAGACTCTGGAACTCCATCAACTAACTGCGCATCATCTTTCTCAACTTCTTTCGGCACATCTGCCTTCTGCAGAACAAACAATGATGATGAAACAAACAATGATGAATCATGATAGAATCTACTGTATTTAATCGTATTCTTTCATCACTCCCCTTTCAATGGACGTCACTTGGGGCACATCTCTGCCTGACGGCCATCAGAGGTGATGTAACTGAATTAACTTGGTGATTGAAGAACTGAGGTGAAGGAAACTGGTGCTCGAATATGAAGAACTTTATGAACTAACATTAGACGCTGCTTGAAGAGGTCATAGCCACGGGTCTTCCGCGCTTGCCCCAAAAATCAAAGAAGAATGCCCTCAGGTACTGCACCATAGCTGAGAAACTTGAAATCAAAGATTCTTGTCACTGTGGACACATCAAACAACAGCTCTCTGGCTTTCTACCGCAGTCCTGGGCGAAAAAACAAAATGTGCTTCTTGCACTAATGAGGTCATAACAGCGGGATCATCCCTGTTTGCCTCTCGAAACTCTGAACCTTCAGGTGCCATGCCAGCTTGAACCACTGAACTCAACGATATATGGCCCTTTCTGGACATCATTGGAACAGCCTTTCGTGCATCTGCGCACAGGATAGGAACAACGTGCTTGGTCACAGCAAGCCTGAGAAAAACAACCAACATCCGTGCTTCACGCACTGGAAAACTTGTGGAACCACTGTGGGAACCAACAGAAAAGAAGAACTGAATGAAAAGCAGCGAACTTGCAGAAGGGAACCAACGAAACACCAAAAGACTTTAATCTGAGCACTTGAAACGATGTTGCCAGGAGAAGAACACTTGTAGCAGAGAAGAGAATCGGAACCAAATCAAGGAGTTTATGGGGTATCAGTAGCAAACACAACACAAACACACGACGCACCAGCAATCACACAACACAACCACACGGTAGCTACAATGCAAAACACTCTCCTACAAACACAATCGCTTCAATACATACATACATACATACATACATTTTCACAGAGAAACTAAAGAAAATGGATCTTTCGGGCTTCCTCCTGTTCCAGTAAAAGGTGCACCGTTCTTTTTAGACATTGTGCACCTGTTGCCCACTAACACTCTTTCTGCGCTGTTCATTTTACATTGTACTAACATGTTGTCTTGCTTGGGCGACAAAATAAATAAATAAATAAATAAATAAATAAACATACATACATACATACATACATACATACATACATACATACATACATACATACATACATACATACATACATACATACATACATACATACATGCATACATACATATATACATACATACATACATGCATACATACATACATACATGCATGCATACATACATACATACATACATGCATACATACATACATACATACATACATACATACATACATACATACATACATACATACATACATACATACATACATACATGCATACATACATACATACATACATACATACATACACACATACATACATACATACATACATACATACATACATACATACATACATACATACATAAACAACGCCAAATATGCCAATTTTTGGTTGTCCTTGACCTTTGAGCGGCGATTTAACTTGCACGGAAACACATTTTGGCGACTTCTATACACCATTAGAAGCGCAATTTGCGGGGCTTTAAAATAAAGCAATCTCCCAGGGGGTTCGGTTTTTTGTTTTCGAGAAAAATCCAATTTAGTAAATTTCACCATGCCGAATTTTCGAGATTTTTTCCAAATTTCGTGATGTGGGGACCGAACAAAGCAAGGGAAAAGCTCGGGTTCTATGTCAAAAGAAAGCCCATGACATGGCGATTCGATTGCCATGAATTACAAGGTTCTAGCGGGCCGGAATCGCAAGTTATGCTCAGTCAAACATGACACCTCAAGTGGCCGGTTTTGCTTGCTGGTGAGCCTACTTCCGAGGCCTGCCTCTGGCGAACAAGGACACGCAGGAGGCTGTGCTCTTCAACTTTAGCATAAGTCATCGTTAGGTATAACTTCCCCAAACTAGAGACCCCAGAGCTAAGTTTTAGCGATGGCCGATTTTTCGATTTGCACATAGCTGTGAAGAACAAGGGTCGATGTTCTCGCGAACTGACTCTTAAGAGTACTTTTTGACTACTTTAAGAAGCATCGGTCGAATTGCGTTTTTGAAGAAAAAAATTTTTCGACCCCGTTTTCAGCCCCAATAGCTTATCTGTAATCCCTAAAATCTATGCTCTATATTTCAGGTTATTGTAGCACTATCCTTCAGCTACAGAATAGTGCAAGAGCGCTAGTGTACGCTTACAGGTTCTGGAGTAAATTAGCTAACGGCTGAAAATCACAAATGTTTGCATCATTTATTAAGGTGGATAAAATTTTGAAATCAAATTTCTCATTAAATAATCATTATTTAGACTTAAAAATTAGGAGCCCCATAGCAACGGCCGGCCGGCCGGGCGCGTTGCTAGGGCAAGGGCGTAAACAACTCCGCCGCGCTGACCAATGGCCGCCATCTAATTGATTATCCAAACCGCCGGCCAAAGCAGTGCTTAAGCCAAAAAAGTTGGCCGCCGTGGAACCTGTCAGGCACTGTTTCATGCCTGTTTCGTGATTTATATCTATGCAACACGTGTATTTCTGGTCTAAAAAGACTGAGCGAACAGCAACGTCCGAGATGACGAATCACGGGGGTAGCGAAATGGACCTCGAGTCTGGTCGTAGGCCGTAAGGCCCCCCGCAAATCGGATCGGATCGGATGCATACTGTACTTAGCAAATGACCGGGCGGCACAAAAAACACCAACCGGCCTTAGCGATGAGAGGGCAGAAAAAACCCCTTGGTGAAGGTAATATGTAAAAGGTTGAAAACATCGATGTAACAACTCCCGGCCGACATGGGGAGAGGGGGGTAGGGTTGGGGTTTCCTCAGGTGTGGGGTCGAGTGGGGTTTGGCCCAGAGAGGGGTCCCAAGTTTCAAAAAGTTCCAAAACGCCTGAAAATGCGTTTTTAGCACATTTTTTTCAGTAAGGACGCTAAAAATCACTAAGTGATTTCTGGGCCAGTTTGTTAGTATCGGAGCCACTACTAAAGTCTGTTCAAAAATCTTTGGCGCTGGGTACATCCGGCAATGTCCCGAATTTATGCGTGGTGTGGACCACGTACATGTATATATGGATCTGTTTCTCTCATCAACGAGACTACTATACTGTTCCCGAAATTTGCATATTGAACTTTAGTTAGAAGCAAGAGGCCTGACAAAAAAATCGACTTTTTGGCAAAGCGCCAATTTTTGTGCCGATATCAGATTCGCATTCCCCAACCTTCAGGCATCTCGAAAATACTACCATATATGGGTCTACGATCAACCCTACCATACATGTAACGGGTCATCCGCCGATGGGGGGAGGGGGGTTGGGGGGGGGGGTCTGGCGCCGCCCGGGGGGGTCTGAGCCAAAATTTTGGGGGAGGGGGTGGGCACTAAACAACGATCAAAAATCGAAAAAAATCGCAATTTTTTGGCTAAAAATTGGCAAAAATCGCTAATTTGGGCTGAAATACAGCTAAAAAGTGCTGTTTTGCAGGCGATTTTGGCAATTTTTGTGTGTGAAATTGTAAAAAATTGCAAAAATTTGCTTGAAAATTTACTTGCCAGAAAAATCGGAGGGGGGGGGTCGGTGAAATCGTCTCAGGGGGGAGGTCCCCATCTGGGGGGTTTGGCCTAAGTCGGGTGGGGGGCCGACCCCCCCCAGACCCCCCTGTTACATGTATGATGTCGTGTGAGTGCGTACATGCTGTAGTTGTGTCGACACGTTTCAGGTGTGATTGGGTATTCGCATGCAGTGGTGATTACCTTAGCTGTCACCCCTGCGTTGTAATAGACTTTAGCCGTAACTGGCAGGTCGGCCGACTGCGCTGCCCTGTCAGATTAGTTAGTCTGTGCGTTAGTGTGTGCCTTGCCTACTAATACCACGTTACTTTATTGTCAACATAAAACTCCGACCAGACTCGCCGTCTGCGTACACCACACCGGCACCGTGCATTGCCGAGCCACAACCACGCGTCTACAACCACAGCCCACCAACGCGTCACTGGCGACGCCAAGTGTTCAATTCGGAGGTGGACTCGTGCATTTCACTGCCACCACTACAAGGTCGAGTGTCGGTAGCTCGACCGGACGGCAACGCCACTAAGAAGACCACCGCCACCGCCGCCAAAGGTGCTAATAGGTTGAGCGTTGGTAACTCTCCTGAAGATAGCACACGATACGATCGTACCTACTGCCAAGCCATCGGGTGCAGTTTGGACACTGCATATCATCGCCGTATCCTGTGCTTATCGCGATCTGGTGCAGTCTGGAAACTGTTCCTAAATCGCGCCATCATTCGTCGCTACAAAGAAGACGGCCGGTCGCAAACTACTTTTTAGTACGGTTCTTTTCAACTGTTGGTTCGTTGCATTCGCGTATGTGGGAAGACTTTGACTGGGACGCCAATCAAGCCGACCCTGCACCGTGTTTCAAACAGCGCTACTACCGGGACGCCGATAGTCACCGCTACAGACGAAACAGCTGCCGCGCTGCAATCATTTGGTTGATTGCTGAAGCAACGCCGACTCTCCAACCAAGTGGTAATTCCGTTAGTGGGTGTGTTATAGGCAAGCAACACTACTAGAACCAATGGCTAACGCAGCTCCACTCCAGCCTGCCCGCCGTCCATGGTCTGTGCCAGACGTGTCTCCATTCTGGCCGTTGGGAAGCCATGAACCGTCTAGGACCTGGGACGACTTTACCTCAGAGCTGGACCTCTGGTTTGAGCAGCAAGAGATGAAGGCTGGGGAAATGATGACGGACCATGAGAAGAACACCACCATCACCAGCCGTCTCGGGCCCGAAGCGTTTAGAAGGGTCAGAGCCAGCACACAAGTGGACAGGGCTACTACTCCACACCAGCAGTACAGAGAGGTATTGTCGCGCCTGTTTCAGGTTAGAAAGTCAACAGTGCGTGCATACCGGGAATTCACTTCCATCAAACACCTCTCTGGAGAGACCAGTACTGAGCTCATGTGTCGACTCAGAAAAGCAGCCCAAGATTGTGACCTGGCCAACAAGGACCTGGACTACTTCATCGCTCTACAGTTAGTTTGTGCTATTGGTGGTACACATAAAACTGTTCAGGAGCAACTCCTAACACGCGCCGCGCCAAACCTAGAGGAGTTCTTCAATGCCTTCCAAGCCGCTGATGTTGCCAAGGCAGATCAAACAGCCATTGATGATGCAACAACAGTGCCTACTGTGAGTCAAGCAGTAGCTGCTACCTACAAGAGGAAGCCAGACTCGGTCTCAAAGAAGAAATGGGGACAGAGACCACGCCCTCAACAACAGCAGTCAAGCAGTCAGCAATCAAAGCCGGGTGCAAGATGTGGCAATTGTGGTCGCGAGAGACACAGAAACCGTGACAGTTGCCCAGCCCGCAACCAGACATGCCATTTCTGCCACAATGTGGGACACTTCGAAGCCGTTTGCAGGAAGAAAGCCAGCTATGGAGCTAGTGCAAGCAGGGTCGTTCGTTCAGTGTCCATTGGGGCTGTACAACGCGCATTCCAGCTGACAGTGCAAGTGAAGCCAACTGATCAGCCGATGCAGTATATCTGTTTGTCTCACGGTAACAATATGATATGAGATATGGTCACATTATATTTCATATTTTTTCAAAGCCTCAAAATAATATGCATATTACAGGAAATATGACGTACCAATATTATTTGCGAAAAGTCATATTCATATTCGCTAAATAATATGAATTTGTAAATCGAACAATAACCAGACAAGCTTTTTTTGGAGCGAGCAGCCTTCTTATTCGTCTAGACAGGCTAGTAGCGCCTGATGGACTTATTTTTGACGTCTACATTATTGTTTCACACATCAGCCCATTCACAACCAATTACTGCATGCTGTCTCAGATTACGCGCTCTAGTCATATCGCCCAAAGGGCTTTGTAGGCCGTTTGTCCGCCTCTCTTTCCACCTGCGATCAGCTGAGCTGGCCTGAAGTGTAATTAAACCTGCCTCTGTGTCAGACAGGCAGGGCAGGGGTCAGACAATGGACACTGTCTTAATTACGTTCACTAGTGGAGCAATCTGGCGGCCTTGACACACAGGCGGGCAAATTGTTTATGTGCTAGCTACGTATGTTCAAAGTTAGATGATATCTGAATAGATTAGTTCAATATTTTAGCCACAAGCTTTTATATCTTGGCCAGAAACTTTTATATTTTAGCCACACCGTTTTATATTTTAGCCACAACCTTTTATATCTTAGCCACAAACTTTTATATTTTAGCCACAACCTTTTATATTTTAGCCACAAACTTTTATATTTTAGCCACAAACTTTTATAGTTTAGCCACAACATTTTATATTATAGCCACAAATTTTTATAGTTTATACTACTAATATAGTATACTAATTTTTGGAAGCCCCAACATCTGGGGCAAATTGACCAAAAAGCCAGCTGAGACTTGAGAGCAGTTTAGCTAATAGTCCCTTGTTGACAAACGGCTGGAGGCAACTCTCTATTTGAAGCGGCTGAGGAGTATGAAAGAAGTCTAGAGGCATGGACGAAAGGCTATAATTTCTAGCTACCTTGTATCCCTATTAATAAGCAAACGGAGGTCCAAACCAACAGGCAATTGCTAAATCCAGGTCCAAACCGGTCAATGTTCTACTGACTCATCCTACTGTCTTCTTGTTTATTTCCTATTCACTCTTAAACGTCGGAGCGCTGTGCCGGTATGCAAGCGACGCAACGGCCAAATATCAAATATAATATCATATCATATTATTTGCGAGCCGCACTCATATTTTAATAATATGACTGCGAAAAATATGATTATGATATGGATTTGTAGAATATCGGGGTGGCCATATCTGCCACCCCGTGAGACAAACAGATA